>JAYESA010000008.1:196749398-196794398 GCA_036927795.1 Iris macrosiphon
CTTTGCACCTAAAAATGCGTCAGAGTCAAAGGTCTCCAAATCTGTCCAACTTAGTGTCAACAGGTCAGGAACGATGATACGAACCCAACGGAACTTCCAGAATTGGATTTCGATGAGTCGATCACAAAATCGCCCGTCAAGTGGAGCCTGTGGGGCCCACGACACACGATTTTGTCAACGTTCTCAGAATCGAACCAAACTTGGCTCACAGGACCAGCATATAGCCACGAGTCCGATGGCGCAAGTTTCGTCTCGATCCGACGTGTGTACACTAAGTTACAGCGAGAACCAGAAAGGTCGGATACGGGGCGGTGTCTGCGGATACGCATTAATTTCGGTGTGCACGCACATCCGAATCAACTTCTGTAAAATCCTGCACGTCCGTATCAACGACGCGCATGCATCGGTGAAGACTGCGCGCGACCAAGTCGTCCCGTTTGGCGGGGTATACTCAGTTCCGGGGTGAAACAGGGCGTTAGTTTTCCTGTTTTTGGATCGCGGTTCGTGATCGCCACAGGACGCGATGCACCGAGCGGTTTGCACGGGCACCGAGAGGGTCACGCAGGGTTAGCAATGCAACTGACGGAATTAAAAACGGGGCAGCGAGGAGAGAGAAACGGTTACCTGAACAGGGCTCCAGAAACTGCAAATTCTTCGTGTCCGATACGTGTCTACCGTGTCCTGGACACTGTGTCCAAGCTAGGGTTAGGGTTTCTGTGAGTTCACCGGAGGAGGGCGGTGCTGCGGCTGTGTCGTCGGCTCGGGATTGCGTCGGCACTGCATGACGGGGAGGACGGCGGCTCCGGTAAGGCGGGGCGGAGCCAGGGTGGCCGACTGAGGCGTTGGTTCCGGGGAAGACGACGGACTGGGAGGTGCTCGGGGAGGCGCTGGAGGCGAGGGCAGCCGCTTTTGGGCTCTGGCGGGTCGGTGCTGGAGCCGGAGGTGGCTGCGGGAAGAGGGCGGAGCTCAGGGAGGCGCTGGAGGCGAGGAGGAAGGCGGGGCCGGGTCTCGCGGCGGAGGAAGGAGAAGAGGGGAAAAATGGCCGAAAATGGCAGGAGCTTTATAGGGGGAAGAAGGAGGTGAAACGGGCGGCCGGTGCGGGAGGGGAGAGGAGGAGCTGGGCGTTCGGGTCGGCGGCCGTTGCAGGGATCCGGAGCGGCGCTGGAAGGCGAACGGGCGGCGGGTCGGCCGGCGGAGGGGAGGCCAAAGGTCGGGTTTGGGAGAGAAGAGTCTAGCGGGTTCGGGCTGGTGCGGGTTCGGTCGGGTGGACCTGTAAAGCCCCTGATTTTTCAAGAATTTTTAAATTTGGTTTTTCCACAATTTTTTGGAATTTTCTGGGATTTTTTCTGTAATTAAATTCAGGGTTTTAATTATTGAATTTTTTAGTTGATAATAAATGATATTAAAATATTATGAAAATAATATTTTTGGGTGTAAAATAAAAAACTGGACTTAGGATAATTTTCTAGGAATTTATTGGGCCACGGACCTATTTTAAAACACCTAAAAACTATTATTTAACTATTATTTATTTATTTATTTATTTTTTAAACCAAACCCAGAGCCCACCGAGCCCAGCCCAGCCCTACCGGCCCGTTGGGCTATCGGGTCGGGTCGGGTCCACCCAACCGAACCCGACCCGCACCCGCCCCGTGACCCAGCCCTCTCCCCCGCGACTTCCGCCCGGCCGCCCGCTTCCTCCGCCGCCCCGCCCGCGGCCACGCCTCCCCCTCGCCCCCGCCTTCCCCGCCACGACGCCCGCCCCGCTCGGCCCTGGCTCCCTCTCCCCTCACCTATAAATCCCCCCGTTCAGCTCTCCGGTCACCTCCCCTCGCCGCCGACGCCTCTCCGCTGCACCCCGTCGTCCCAGACCTCGCCGTCACCGCTCCGCCCGACGCCGTCGAGCCCTCCACCGCATCTCCACCGCACAGCCTCCTCCCTCCTCCCTCTTCCTTCCCCTCTCTTCTCCCAGCCGCCCCGAGCCCGACTCCGGCCGCCGTGCCGCACAGGCCCGCCTCCGGCTGGCCGCCCCCTCCGCCTTGGCTCCCCGCCTCCGGCCGCAGTGCCCCCGAGCCGCCGGAGCTCCGGCTAGGACACCCCTAAACCCTAACCCTAGGGTTTGGACTCGGACACGTGTCGGAGACGTGTCGGACACGGTAAATTTGGGTTTTTTGGACCCTGTTCAGGTACTCGTAACTTTCTGCTCGTAACCCCATTTCTGATTCCGTCAGTTGCAACGCGTAGCCTGCATGACCCTCTCGGTGTCCGTGCAACCCGCTCGGGGCATCGCGTCCTGTGGCGATCGCGAACCGCGATCCAAAAACAGGAAAAACAACGACCCGTTTCACCCCGGAACTGGGTACGCACCGCCAAACGGGACGACTTGGTCGTGCGCGGTCTTCACAGATAAGTGCGCGTCGTCGATACGGACGTGTGGGATTTCGCAGAAGTCGATTCGGGTGTGCGTGCACACCGGGATCAACGCGTATCCGCGGACAACGCCCCGTATCCGACTTTTCTGGATCGCGCCCAAACTTTGTGTACACTCGTCGAATTGATACGAAATTTGCGCCATCGGACTCGTAGCAATACGCTGGTCCTGTGACCCAAGTTTGGTTCGATTCCGAGAACGTTGACGAAATCGCGTGTCGTGGGCCCCATAGGCCCCACTCGACGGACGATTTTGTGATCGGCTCATCGGAATCCAATTCTGAAAGTTCCGTTGGGTTCGTATCATCGTTCCTGACCTGTTGACACTAAGTTGGACGAATTTGGAGACCTTTGACCCTGACACATTTTTCGGTGCAAAGCGGGCCCACATGTGGACCCCGTTTTGACCCGAAATTGCCGTTTTTGCCCTTGTCTCCAAATTGGACTCAAGGACAGGCGTTTCTAGCTGATTGATATCTTCTGAGTATGATGGTAATGTTTATTTCAGCATCCGAAGACATATCTGGAAATTTTCCGAGAACAGAACCGTAGTTGAAATCCAAACATCAGGCAAGTACCTGCACTTCAAGTTTAATCTTTATATTGTGATAATTAGTTCCTTGCTCTACTAGTACCATTGGATGATTACACTTAGTGTTAGAATTTGGAGTTTATGTCTTGCTTTTCGTGTCGGGAGGGAGAATACTAGGAGGCATGTAGTTTACCCTTCCCCCTGTCCTGACTGCTAGCTGTTGAGTACGCGACTGTACCTTCAGCCTGATACTCGATTATTCCTGACTGATAGCCGTCTATGACATGCCTGATTAGCCTTATAACCCCCTACATGCCAACTATGTATTCTAAATACACAATTACACACACATAGTTTTATTATCTTGTTGCAGTTCCATTTTCTTGTCTCGTTATAATCCTGTTTTACTCATGTCTCTGACTTATAGCATTTAACTCTTAGTTAATTTTTCTACTTATTATGCATATTCTTATCATGATACTTAGTCAGTTTTTACTACTTGTCATAATTATTTAGTTTAAGCTTTGTTGTGTATTGGTACTTTGCTCCTTTTCTGACTGGATCCGTTGATATTAGGCGATGATGAGGACTATGCCCCCACCTTTTATGGCCCATATGACGTAGCAGATGATACTATTGAGGAGCCGGTTCCTACTCAGGAGACTACTTTTGAGGAGTAGTTAGCCAGTTAGCTAGTATTTTTCTTTCAGCATAATACTCGGGTTTGTCCCCGATTTATCTTCTGGTTCTGTATTAAACTGTGGATTTGGATGTCATAATTTGTCTTATGAAATCTTAGCATTCTTATTTCCTGTTATTATCCTTGCCTATTTATTTGTGAATGATTTAGATTTTAAATTACCTGTGAATATGGTCTAGACAGCGTACTACCGCCGACACTGCGGCGTAGGCTGGACGTACTCGCGAACCGGTACCTGAATATCCGGGTACGGGTCGTGACAGGACCCGACCCGACCCGTTAAGGGTTTGGGCCGGTTCGGGCAGACCGGCCGGTCCGGTTCGGTTTAAATTAATTTGGGTTGGTTTATTTTAAAATAAACCCGGTTTAAATAGGGTTTA
Organism: Iris macrosiphon; assembly: GCA_036927795.1. NCBI lineage: Eukaryota > Viridiplantae > Streptophyta > Magnoliopsida > Asparagales > Iridaceae > Iris > Iris macrosiphon. The sequence continues at coordinate 196,753,441 of JAYESA010000008.1, forward strand.
ATTACAAAATAGATTTTAGGGTTTTAAAAATACTTCTGGGGTCCAATAAATTACCGGAAAATTACCCTATGTCTAGTTTTTCATTTTATACCATAAAATATTATTTTTATAATATTTTAATAATAATTAATAACATTTAAAAATCATTTAATTACAAAATAACTTGATTTTAATTCCAGAAAAATATCAGAAAATTACAGTAAATTGGGAAAATTTTCAATTTATCAATTTTTGAAAATCAGGGGGATTACAATCTACCCCCCTTAAGAGGATTGCGTCCTCGCAATCAAAGAATAACCGATCAACAGAGATGACACGATTGCAAAACATTGTTCGAAGCACATCAAAATCAAGGAGAATCAAGATTTAGAGTAACACCTAGGAAAAATTATTTTCCTAAGCATTAAAAGTTATGAAATTTTCCGAATGAAGAAAATCTAGAAAATTACAGTTTTAGAAAACCAGTTTTATCCTTTAAAAACTTATCAGGTTATCATTTATAAACATTCTAAGTTATTGGCAAGTTCAAAATAATTTACTAGGTTAACACTAGGTTATCCTTTATAAACATATCAGGTTTAACAATTATAAAATATTATAGGTTATCTATTATTAGCAAGTTAAAAATGGTCAGGTGAAGTCTAGGGTCACGAACCAGCAGTCACGAACTACTAGGAACGAGATAACTACGAATCACTTACTCGCATTAGCTACTCCATGATTCTGCACGTTCTCCATGGTCATCGTCAGGGCTTGTCCGCGTCCTTGCCATCGATTCCTCTGTTGCTGCTGAGCCTGCTGGAAGAGCAGTGCCTGGAGTATCAAAGGTGGCCTCGGCTGATACCCTCCTGGAGCTGGTGGTAGGACTTCTTGAACTTCCGCTTGCGGTGCTCCCAATGCTGGATAGACTGGCCTCGGTATTGGTAACGCTTGTTGGTTTGCCCTTGGTGCTCCTTCTCTACGCTCATGGCATTCCCTCAATAAATGCTGACTAGATCCGCAAGCTAAACATAATCTCATTTTTCGTCTGCACTTGTTCTCTATATGGCCTCGCTTGTGACAATATGGACAGACAAGTATTGCCTGTGGAGATGCTTCTGGTGGCTGATGCATGTGAGGTCTTTTTGCAACTTCTTCTTCTAGTGCTCCGGCTGGTGTTGATGTGGATGGCCACTTCAGACTGGTCTCTCTCCTGATGACGCGCTCCATGCGTCGGGCTGCAGCAAGGACATCCGGGTATGATGTAGGAGCAACGGATCCAATTAGTTTCTGCAGCTCAATGTTTAGTCCGTCGAAGAACTTCTCAGCCTTCTCTTCTTCTGTCTGTATCAAAGTTGGGGCGAAGCGACTTAGACGAATGAACTCAGCGTTGTACTCCTCCACTGTCAGATTGTCTTGAGTGAGGCGATTGAACTTGTCCCGAAGTTCTGATCGAGCGATAGCCGGAATATACATCTCCTGAAAGAGTCTGGAGAACTCTTCCCAAGTGACTCGGTCTAGTCCGAGCCGTGTCTCCTCAGATAGCCATCAGTGATGTGCATTGTCCGTCAATTGCATTCTGACTGCCGTCATCCAACATTCTCGTGGAATCTCAGCTGCTTCTAATTGATGTTGAGTATTGGTGAGCCATTCATGAACTTCTGTGGGCTCTTCTTTTCCTGAGAAGGTACGAGGTTTCAGCTGGCGAAAATCGGCGATAGAACCTGTCGTTGGCCGTCGTGCTGGTAAATCTGCCTGCTCTAGTACGATTACTATGCCGCTCCTCAAGTTCTCTGCCTCATGATGCAGAGCCTCTTGTTGAATTTGTTGTTGAGCTTGCATCATGGCATAGATCATTTGTAATATCTGATGCCCGTCCATAGCCTGCCCTGGTGGAATTACGGACATTGGTGGAGTAAATTGCGTCGATGGTGGAATGTCATCTTGCTGGATTCTCGAGGTATGCTGATTCACTTGACTGCGTTGTTGAGCGGATTGATCTCCTTCTACTGGTGTTACTTCCTCTTCATTGGTTACCAAAGCATCCCGTGGTGATATTACAGGAGTCTCGTCGTTTGCTTGTGAATCCATAACTCTGCAACCAAAATAAACAATAAGAGGCGTACAGGAATCAAGGCAGGATACAATTCAAGAAATTGAGTCGAATCCGATACGAATATCAAGAACGTTTCAAGCAAGTGGATGAGATCCTAAAAACTTATCATATTCTTATTGCAGGCCTGTTCGGTCCCTAAGTTGAAATCGAATAATTTAGTCGTTGACCTGCATGGGCCACCACAAAAACTATGTCACGCCCCAGTCCCAATATAACGAGGGACTGGATGCGCGGCAATGGCCAGCAGCACGCACCGATGGACAAACCCAATTTAATAGATCCATCGGGGCATACTTAAGCTGTATTACAACAGTCAGGGTTTACTATTCTCATCCACAGAATAAAGATAGCAATGTCAGCAAAAGAAATATCATCATCAAATCACAAGTACATAAATCGGGAAAACACCCGATAATCAAGTCTGTTATAATTGTTCAAGATCCAGAAATAAAGATATCAACAGCAATACTGAGTATGGACAAGGTATATACTCAGAAGATACCGTAGATGTCACTCGACTACTGAATCTGGTACTGCTCCAGCGTCTGCTCCTGTTCCTGCTAATACTCCTGTTCCGTGTACCTCGGGGTCGATCTCGTCTGCTAGTCCTGGGGACATAATCCGGATCCAGGTCCTCAGGGGACATAGCAAGGTATAGAAAATATAAGCCAAAGATAATGCAGTGCAGCAAATAAATGAAACAATATGGCAAATATATAACCAGCTAAGTGATATGCAATATGAGAGCAGCACTAGAACTCAAGCTGAAACTACTACAAGCTCTGTATCGGGGAGCCGGTAGTAGTGATATCATGTGGTTGTCTAGCTCAAAGGGAGACTACGACGTCGGCATAATATATAATTAACTTGTAGTTTGTGTGTCTCTCCCCACCCAATGTAATCATGCATCTCATGTCCACGACGTCTCATGTCCATGCCATACAGGATCACAACTAATGCATCCAGTCATATAATATCTAAGCAAAGGAATAAGTCATGAAAACTGTATCCTATACGAAATAATCATGAATATCTCAGAAAGATTCTGTATCATGAATAGTGTCAGGTGTCCTGGGTAAAAAGTACTTGATAAGGCAAGTACGAGAATGTAAAGGGTCACGAATGTCCATCTCTAGATGACGTACACAACTCCGCGTACGGGGTTGGCACCCGACTATAATCGAACGCTAAGCACGTCACACGGCCCTAGGTTTAAGCATGTACAACAATGTATAAATAAGTCAAAGAATATGTAACAAAGACTGCAAGTTGGCAAGGTACACTTGCCTGGGGTTCCGGTTCCAATTGTGGCTCTGACTTCAGCGGAATTTGTAGGCAGTACTCCGGTTGCTGAAACAAACATCACCATCAGATCCAGAAAATATCAATCAGCTAGAAACGCCTGTCCTTGAGTCCAATTTGGACACAGGGGCGAAAATGATAGTTTTTGGTCAAAGCGGGTCCAAATGTGGGCCGCTTTGCACCGAAAAATACGTCAGAGTCAAAGGTCTCTAAATCTGTCCAACTTAGTGTCAACAGGTCAATAACGATGATACGAACCCAACGGAACTTCCAGAATTGGATTCCGATGAGCCGATCACAAAATCGCCCGTCAAGTGGAGCCTGTGGGGCCCACGACACACGATTTTGTCAACTTTCTCAGAATCGAACCAAACTTGGCTCACAGGACCAGCGTATAGCCACGAGTCCGATGGCGCAAGTTTCGTCTCGATCCGACGTGTGTACACTAAGTTACAACGAGAACCAAAAAGGTCGGATACGGGGCGATGTCCGCGGATACGCATTGATTCCGGTGTGCACGCACATCCGAATCAACTTCTGCGAAATTTTGCACGTCTGTATCAATGACGCGCACGCATCGGTGAAGACCGCGTGCGACCAAGTCGTCCCGTTTGGCGGGACGTACTCAGTTCCGGGGTAAAATAGGGCGTTAGTTTTCCTGTTTTTGGATCGCGGTTCGCGATCGCCACAGGACGCGATGCACCGAGCGGTTTACACGGGCACCGAGAGGGTCACACAGGGTTCGCGATGCAATTGACGGAATTAAAAACGGGGCAGTGAGGAGAGAGAAACGGTTACCTGAACATGGCTCCAGAAACTGCGAATTCTTCGTGTCCGACACGTGTCTACCGTGTCCTGGACACTGTGTCCAAGCTAGGGTTAGGGTTTCTGTGAGTTCACCGGAGGAGGGCGGCGCTGCGGCTGTGTCGTCAGCTCGGGGTTGCGTCGGCACTGCACAACGGGGAGGACGGCGGCTCCGACGAGGCGGGGCGGAGCCAGGGTGGTCGACTGAGGCGTTGGTTCCGGGGAAGACGACGGACTGGGAGGTGCTCGGGGAGGCGCTGGAGGCGAGGGCAGCCGCTTCTGGGCTCTGGCGGGTCGGTGTTGGAGCCGGAGGTAGCTGCGGGAAGAGGGCGGAGCTCAGGGAGGCGCTGGAGGCGAGGCGGAAGGCGGGGCCGGGTCTCGCGGCGGAGGAAGGAGAAGAGGGGAAAAATGGCCGGAAATGGCAGGGGCTTTATAGGGGGAAGAAGGAGGTGAAACGGGCGGCCGGTGCGGGGGGGGAGAGGAGGAGCTGGGAGTTCGGGTCGGCGGCCGTTGCAGGGATCCGGAGCGGCGCTGGGAGGCGAACGGGCGGCGGGTCGGCCGACGGAGGGGAGGCCAAGGGTCGGGTTTGGGAGAGAAGAGTCTAGCGGGTTCGGGCGGGTGCGGGTTCGGTCGGGTGGACCCGACCCGACCCGTTAAGGGTTTGGGCCGGTTCGGGCAGACCGACCGGTCCGGTTCGATTTAAATTAATTTGGGTTGGTTTATTTTAAAATAAACCCGGTTTAAATATGGTTTAATTACAAAATAGATTTTAGGGTTTTAAAAATACTTCCGGGGTCCAATAAATTTTCGGAAAATTACCCTATGTCTAGTTTTTTATTTTACACCATAAAATATTATTTTCATAATATTTTAATAATAATTAATAACATTTAAAAATCATTTAATTACAAAATAACTTGATTTTAATTCCAGAAAAATATCAGAAAATTACAGTAAATTGGGAAAAATTCTAATTTATCAATTTTTGAAAATTAGGAGGATTACACCCTCCTTCATTCACGTGCACAAAGTTTTGACTTTCCCTCCTTCATGATTGTGTGTGGGTGCATATGTGAATATTAGTTAGGATTAGCATATCGCTTCATGGTAGCTTAGTTGACGTGATTGCGAGACCGGTGTTGGTGAACCTGGTAATTCGTGTGCGTGCGTGTATGCGTATAATAATTAGTTGATATATATATATATATATATATATATATATATATATATATATATATATATATATATATATATATTCTATGGAAATTGATTACTAGTGCTATGTATGACTGTAATATATATGTATGTTGTATGGCCATAAGTGTAAATTGTGGGTATCCCGTATATTGCATATGACTATGTGACCCTGAGTATTAGTGAACTGTCTGCCTTGTGTACACTAACGTACTAGCTAGACATGTGTTAGTCAGTTGACTGTCAGTTTATGCACAATATTCGAGGACATGACACCCGTGCAGTTAGACGCACATTTGATCCTGCTAGTTGACCAGTATCACCCCTAGCATAGTCTCTGAGTTCAGTGTAATTATATTTGTGTGTATGCTAGTATAACGACTGATGCTATATTATTATTATTATATTATGTATATAGGATCGTTGGATTGTTCAGACAAGACTTCAGAAACAGGATATTGGTATTGCCAGCAGAGGACCACAGGCGAGTACATTCTCTGACAATTTTCATTATGTTGTTCATCTCTATGATTCTAGTTGTACAGTGTACATAATTCTAACACTATGTATACATAGGTTAGCATCATCGAGACCTGTCATGAGGATTCGTGATTGGAATCCATCGTGCTAGCTGGGGACGGAGAAATATTAGTAGATTATGTGATCATACCCCACTCTACATGAATCATAGCTCACCCCATACCTCACGTTGGGTGCAGCCTGACCATTACCTGCCCCATAGCCTGTTATGTATGATTAGCCTGACTATTGCTCGCATCATAGCTAGCCGGATGGTTAGCCTGACCTTACATGAATCATAGCTAATCATATGTAACAAGTCTGATCTGTCCCAAGCGGATCACATGATAGACTGATATTTCACACACTTAACTAGATATTTATTCATGTATTTCTAGTTCATTGTTCTAGCATGTACTTGTATTTCTATTCATTGCTAGTTGAGTTATTGATGATGATATATTCTCCAGTATTTCTTATTCCAGTATTTCTTATTTCCAGTATTTATCTCCATCTTGTATTTTTTTTACACTGTATTATAGTTTTTGTCAATATACATGTAACTGCTGTTAGTACTTGTAGTTCGCTCTATCCTGACTGGAAATATTTTTTCAGACTGCGACTTAGAGGACTTGTTTCGGGCATACTTGAAGATTTGGATTTTATTGTTGCAGGTTAGACTATTTTGTTGTTTAGACTTGTGTTGTATTTTGTTTATTTTCTTCGATATCTCATCGTGCTTTAGTTGTGTGATTGAGTATTTTCAGATTATATTGTGATATCTATGTCTCCTTATGAAGTTGGATATTCGTGTGAGATTGATTAACTAGTATTGTGACCTAGACAGCGTTCTACCATCGATGTTGCGGCGTAGGCTAGACGTACCCACGCACTCGTGCCCCAAATTCTGGGTGCGGGTCATGACAGTATTCAAATTCAGTCTGGGCTAATCTACTTAAAAGTAAATATCTCCATACATCCTCATTTTGGTCTGCGACTCCTTCATCGTCATCGTCCTGCATATGGTCAAGTATCCTCGGTAGTAGAGCCTACCTGCTTGGGAATGTTGTTTGGTCAGTTGGAGATGGATCTCATATCAACATTTGGCAAGAACAATGGGTTCCAAGTTTGCCAGCCTTTAGAGTATCGGGATACCACTTCGCAAGCAGGTGGGCTACGAATGTGAGTGATCTCATCAATAGGGATACATTCAGATGGAAGAAGAACCTTATACATATTTTGTCCATTTGAAGCAGTGGCTATCATGAACATTCCACTGTCAGCCAACTGTACTACTGATCAACCGATATGGAAGGACACTGGCGATAGGATTTTAACTAACAAATCCGCTTATCGAGTAATACATGAGAGATCCACTAGAGAACAGAGCAGTACCAACGACCACGAGTTCACGGATTGGAAGAAACTTTTGGTCTTTCAACCACATTTGCCCAAGGGTGCTGTTATTCATCTGGAGATTACTCACAAATTTCCTTCCCACCAATGCTAACACTCATCGACGGATCAGACATATAGATGCAACTTGCCCCCTCTGCAAGGTATGTGTTGAAATAATTGACCATATTATTCTTCATTGCCCTATTACAGGTACATCTTGGCAAGAAAAACCATCAATCTCAAGGCATATCCAAGCCCAGACCCCAATTTATTCATTCATTACAATTCTACTCAAGGAAGGTGTGCGAGAGGAAGTGTCAACATGTCTATATCAAATGTGGATCATATGGAAGGCCAGGAACAAAGCTATTTTTGATCAACAACCTATCACTACCAAATGGATACTTGATGAAACTTCCAATCTGCAGAAGAAATATGAAGCTTACAACAAGGGAGGAACCAACAATAATTCTTCACTTGGCAGGGCTGAACACTTAGTGTCATGGAGTCCACCTGGAGGCAATAGATGGAAAATCAATTATGATGGTGCATACTTGGATGGGAAGATGGCCGCTGCAGCTATCCGGAGAGATGGAGAAGGGCACTTTATATGTGCTATATCAAAGAAACAATGAGGACTCTTATAAAAGCTGAAGCACTGGGAATCCAATTAGCATTGGATCTGTTTAAAAGAAGGAATATCCACCAAGCCACTGTAGAAGGCGACTGTAAAGCTCTACTCGATTCCATCAACTCTCCAGTGTCACCTACTCTTTGGCTTGCACGTCATACTATCATCGACGTTAGACAAGCTTTACAATCGGCTAAAGAGCTCTTGTTTTCTTATGTTCATAGAAGTGCCAACCAATGTACACATCATCTAGCTTCACATTCTCTATTATATAACCAATTGAACTTCATTACATTACAAGACACTCTGGCATGTATTTCTGCACATGTTCTCAGAGACATGGCTTTATGTAATTTTATGACCTATTAATGAAGATGTTTTCCTATAAAAAAAAAAACTATCGAAAACGTACGTTATCATTTTTTTTATATAATTTTTAATCTTCTACAGTCATAATTAAGTGGAAAAAAAATTAAAAATTAATTTTAAGAGTAAACATTCCTACCAAGAGCATTTTCAACTTTTATATTTATTAAAAAAAACTAGTGAAAACGTTCATAGTAGGGACGTTTTAAAATTTTTTTTATTAGTTTATTTTAATTACTTCTCATTTTCTTTGACTCAAGGAAAAAACTAATATATATAAGTTACAATCTAAAGAGGGCTACACTACAGTGGAGAGTACCACTTTGTGGTTCTGACGGGTGAAGCTCGAATCCTAACAGCTCCGGTACAAAAAAATTTCAAATTGTTTTTTTTTTCCTTTATATAACTTATAATTTTTTTTAAAAAAGAATAAAAAATAAAAATATATTGGAAACGCTCGTGTTTTCCTTTCAAATTAATTTTAATTTTTTTTAACTTAAAAAGTTCTTATTAAAGATATTTTTTTTCTCTCCGTCTTCAAAATATAATTCTGTGTACGAAAAAAAACCTGTATTAACATACTTTTCTAGTACACTCCCGCATTATATAAAAAATAAAATAAAATGCAAATACCATACAAAAAAACTGTATAACATACTTTTCCAGTACACTCCCGCATTATATAAAAAATAAAATAAAATGCAAATACCATACAAAAAAACTGTATAACATACTTTTCCAGTACACTCCCGCATTCTATAAAAAAAATGTAAATACTATACACAGTATAATCAAAAACTAAAAAATGTATTTTAAGTGCGCATTCTTTTGCAGCCTTCGTTAAATACGCAGAGTTTATTTTCTACGTGCATGTACATTGCACGTACGTAAATAAATACTTCCCACCTTAACCACTCGGTAGGTTCACATTCTTTTAAATAAAAAATTATTATAAATTGTGGGATCAAATTCAAACATTCAAAAAAAATACTAACCACCTTAACCACTTGTTTTAAAATTATTTAGTTGTAGATAAATAATTTTAGGTAGTTAAATAATAAGTTATTATAAAAAAAAATTTAGTAGAATATTTATAAACAACTTAGACTGACTCTCGTTTCCAAACCTCATTATAAAAGTAAAGATACCAAGCTTGCAAAAATATTCATATCAACCTTTTATCTATAGTTTCACATTCCCCCTTTTAAGCCACAAGGTTTTCCAGCAGATTGTTGTCAATTTGCAGTTCAGCTAAAAAGATGTGATTAGCTCTATGATTCACTGCTTTACTCCAGAGGGAAACCCTTATCAACCAAGACAAACCACAAATGTCATTTGTCTAATGCCAACCCCTATAATATGTTTTCTTATATGCCTATTGAAGTTCTACTTATTTTCGGAGAAAATTAAGCTATTTTAAGTAAATAGATGTTTCGGATCAGAATCTTTCATCTGGTGCAAGAAGAGAATTATTTAGTAACAGAATTGATACTTGGAATATCAGATTCTTTTAGCATAGCCTTTTATGTCGGATAATAATAATGTGAATCTAGGCACTTCAATTATTTAAGCCCCTACTTGTTTTCTTCTCGACTCTTTGCTTGGAATACCCCCATACGCAAAACTTTCATTGCTAGCCAAAGAACTTGTAGTATCACCACTGCCAAGCATTAATTGATATAAGAAATTTATGGACAAAGAGTAAGCTAATGCTTAGTAGGAAGTTCTGAGAAAAACTCACCTGGAATCCTCCTCATTTATTTCTTTGTTTTCTCCCAGAATGATGGTAGTACAAACACTGCAAGTAAAACGTAAACACGAAAGTTTAACGCAAACAGGTATATGATGTACACTAGATTTTCTGGAGAAAAATACCTTAGAATCTCTTCAAGTTTATCAATCACTTGAGGGACTCTTAAAGTCAAAATGATACAAAGAGCAAGTGCGTAGGTCTTTTTCTGTATGAATGTTGCATTGTCAATCTGTTAAAATAATGGAAAACATGTTAGAAACAATGAATGAGGCACCTAATGCAGCTCATTAGGATAGTTGACGGGGGTATTTTCTGTGCTACTACTGCAAACAATTATAGGAATAAGGATAACTTTACTTTATGAATAAATCAGGGAAAGAATACTTTTTAGCATAAAAGAGACTTGGCACTTTTGTACTTCTGCACCATGCAGCAAAATCAGAAGAGATGATTACTACGGTTCCTGGATGCCCTCAAATTGGCAATATGCTATTCATCATAATCATCAACCAAGCCTTTTTCCATCAAAATGGGTCGCTTATGGAGAATAAGAAAGCTTCATACAAGATTTGAAAATGTTTTATGACAGGATGTCGACCTGCCATCAACCCTCTACTTTGGTGCCAAATTCCTAGCCAAGATATATGAGCATGAGAGGACCTAACTTGTAGTATGCTATTGCAACTTACAAGGTAATCGTCCCAATCGGCAATACTCCGCCGCATACTCGTCCACTGTCAAGTTCCTCTGGACGAGGTTCTGGAATTAACTCTCCAAAGTACTCTGAGCCACATCTGGGAAGAACTTCTCTTTGAAAAGCCCTTTGAAAGCTTTCCAAGTAAGTCCCGGCGCTGATATACTGGGGTCTGTCCTTAACCATGTCAGCACAATATCGAATATCATACTACCCGCCGCCTATACCTGCAAGTTATCAGGAATCTGCGCCAATCGCAGCTCTCTCTCATTGTCCTATATTCAGTCGTCTGCGTACAAGATTCCCTCGGTACCCTTAAAGTCCTTAGACCCCATCCTTTTGAAGTTAATGATAGTCCCTAGCCTTGGCTGTTGTGGATCGGGCTGAGGCAGTGCCGTTTGTGGCTGGACTAAGGTGACTATCTCGACTGCGGTGAGCTCAATCTGGTGAGCATTCTCAATGTCCTGTCTCATAACCTCTTACTGGTGCTGCTGCGCCTCCATCATCTACTGAAAGAGCGCACACATCTGCGTCTGATCGACTGCGGGTGGTGGGAATGGAAGATCCCCTGAAATTGTCGGTGCTGTCCTCTGTACCGGAGGTAGAGCACCCCCAAAAGCTAATACAGAAATGCCCACCTGGATTGGTGAAGTGGACCTCAGGAATGTAGCTACTAGAACAGTGTTTGCTGGTGTTGTCCTTATAGGCGATGAAGTGACTGACCACGCTGATATTGCGCCTGAGCACTGGGAACACGTCTTTGGTGGCATCCTGAAGACAGATTCAGAAATAAGGAATCAATATTGAGTAAGATACGATATCATCAAAGAAGGACATAAATTTTCAAGGAAAGCAATATTCGGAATGATAAAGATGGCAAGATTCAAATAGGTTAAAATTATTTTCTAGTTGTGATTGAGTATGCTCTCTCATCCTAGTATCCTATATCCTATCCTATCGTAGTCTCGTATTAGTACAACTAAGCCGTTGTACTACCACGATATTGCTCTATTACGAATCTTGACCTTCATGTGCCACCATAAAAATGTGTCACGACTCGTACCCGGTATAGGGGCATGAGTACGTAGGTACGTCCAGCCTACGCCACAACATTGACGGTATAACGCTGTCTCGGTCTTCTATACTATCTAACATCTCATATAATATATATAATACATGTCTTGCCATCTCAACTCCAAATGGAAGAGTAATATGATGATATAATAAAGGGTAGTCAATACTCAATCACATATAAAAACTAAAAAAAGATGTAAGCACGATATGGAATAGAAGAAAAAGAAATACAAGTCTCAATACATCACATGTCCAACTCAACATCTAAACATAACTCAAGATCTCAAAATAATAATACAATCCAAAGTCTAACTAGAAACAACTACTACATGATATAAAAATCTAAATGGCCTTAGTATTTGGTACTATATCCTCAGGTGACACTCCATCCGTTAGCCCATAGTAGGTGGGACACATCCTCACTAACCAGTCATCTGAAAAATATATCCAGTTAGGATTGGAACAAAGTACAACCCAATAACTTTTCCAGTTAATTGATAATGACTATAAACATAAATAGAGAATATAATACAAGATGAGAAATAATGAACAATATCATGCTATGGTAGAAGAAACAGGTAAACAAGAGCAATATGATATACACTGATCACGATAAATAGAACAAGATAATAAAATATAATATAGTAAAGAACTGTAACTTTACTAAGTGATTAAAATACTAGTTAGATATGTGATCGATTTTGGTTGAACGTTGTCTACTTAAACATTGGATAAACATTGTCTAACTTAAACATTGAACAATGTCTAGGTTTTGACCACATATCTAGCTAACACTTCCCCTGTCCCCAACCATTACTCATGGATCCGATCATGACACGTCAGGAATACGAATATAATATGAGTACACGAAGAACATGAATATACACGAATGAACACGAGCACGAGAAATATTTGATGCACATGATAAAGTACATATGAAGGAGTATCCAAAGTACACGATAATGGATGATATCTTCTGACAGGATCCATATAGTACCAGTCCGGGTAACCGCTGTGTTAGAATCAAGTAAAATATTTCTAAATACTTACACTATAGTAATTATTAATTAATGAAAACTATTAGAGAATGTACTCGCATATGGTCCAGAATAAATGATGTCAAACTGTGTCCGAACTGATGTCACACAGACCTATATATGAAATATTATATTAATACAAGGTTTTAAAATAAAAATAAGTTAAACTAGTCAAATTCTATGTCATAAAGCCATTTCTAAGTTAAAACAGTCAAACTAGCTATTTCTAGGTTGTATGAGTCCATCTCTAAGATATTGGGTCCATACACTATGTAACTAGGCTATACTAGCTATGTTAGGATACTATGATACCAACAAAATACTGTATCATAAGATACGCAAGTTATTATATATAAAAATACTATAATATATATATACAAGACAAAGAATATAGTACTCCTAGCCAAACTAATGCTAAGTGGATACCATGGCTTTGAACCAAATGCGGTATCACACCACCTACACACCCATCTTGATACACAAACCCAATATCTTGAGTATAAACCAATATTTTGACATTATCTTGGTATCATAAGGTAATACAATATCTAACATTAGCTAACTAACCAACATACCTTACTATACACTAAAATGCACTTAAACTTATAACAATACTATACCAACTAACATAACTAACATACCCATCGGATATTCAATACCCATAGCCAAGATACCTCAACTCTCATTACCTTGGTGTAACTCAAGGTAAACTAGAAATAAATACTTAGGCTGACTAGTGTATATATATATAAACCCTAATATATATATATATATATATATATATATATATATATATATATATATATATATATATATATATATATATATATATTAACAAACTTAACTATTCACTAACTCAACTAACATCACTAACTAACAATTGATATGTACTAACTTATCTCAACTTATAAATACACTAACTTACTCACTCTAACATACTTATATACTAACTTAACTTTAACTAATATATATACATAACTAACTAATAATATTAACTAACTAGCTTAACTTATCTATAACTTAAATTCTAAGCACTCAAACTACTGATGCTTATTGCTACTGCTTCTGCTTATCGCTGTTGCTGCAGCTTCTGCTTATTATTTGCTGCTGCAGCAGCTTATCACTGCTTGTTGTTGTTGCTGCAGCTTAATGCTTCTGCTACTGCTGCTGCAGCTTGCTGCTGCTGCTTATTATTGTTGTTGCAGCTTCTTGCTGCTTACGTTGCTGCTTCTTGCTGCTTTTGCTGCTGCTTCTTGCTGCTTTTGCTACTGGTTATCACTGCTTATTCGACCTCCCCCCTAGCACACAAACACACACCAAATACACACGTATACTCACTCATATATATATATATATATATATATATATATATATATATATATATATATATATACCACATACCCACACTAATGATGCACATGCTACTATTTTCCCATGACCACCAACACATAAAAATGAAATATAGAATATACACATAATTATATATATATATATATATATAACAATTATAATTATAATACTATAATAGTTATAACTAAGGTAAATTGAATTAGAATGCAAAGTATCAAACACGTGGAGTGCACCGCACCCGTATCACACTCAATCTATGATACGCTTGCAAAACGGCTCCACCACACCGCCAAACGTATCCCGAAGGACACGAGCAAGTCTAGAATCACAATTAGAAGCAACACGAAGTGTTAGCTACTCATCTACGTGCCCGTGTCAAAATGTGAACGCTCAAACCCCCGTGTCGGAAGAAAACTCCTAAATCAATCCGTATCGCCAAATTATCGGGATACGGCCTACACGTATCGAATTGTGGACACATACCTAATCTTACACAATTAAACACATGTCAATTTGGTCTAATTGACCTATTGATAAACACATGATGTGTCATTCTCGGAATTTTCCCAAAATTGACACAAAATACCACATAAAACTCATAATACATAGCCAAATAGCCTAGAACTTGTTCCTATAGGTAATCCAATGCCATGGGGTCATTTATAATGGTCAAATGTATGATTAAGAAGCTATAATGAGAGAAAAATTTAGGAATTACCAATTGGGAGATGGATTTTTAATAAAAATACAATTGGACACGATCTTCTTGCCAAAGCTCCTTCTCCTCTTGTGCTCCTTGCAATTCCAAGCTCTAATGCTTCATGAGTGATGATAATAAGAGGAAATGGAATGAATTTGGGAAAGAATTGATGGAGAAATTGTGTAAAAAATTAATGGAGGAAAAATAAGAAATTGGGGATCTAGAATTTGAGATCTAGAATGAATGAGCAAATGAGAGAAAAGAGAGAGAGGAATTGCCTATATGTGGCCGGCCCCAAGTTCCCCTCTCTCCAAGCAATGTACAATGACCACTTTGCCCCTACATGCTTATATGAGGAATAATTAAGAAAGGGTATTTTTGGAAGTCTCTAACTAATTGCAATTAAACTAATTCTCCTTAGTTAATTAGTGGGAATGGGTTCATTGGGCCTAGTCCATGTTGGTTTATAATTTTTCATGACGAGTCTAATTTTGGTCCACTAATGTCAAGTCAAATTAAATAGGCTAGTCCACTGACTAAATTAAATGCTACAAGCCTCTAATTAAATATATCACTCTAATAATTAAATAACTAATACAAGCATCAAATAAATATACATGACCCACTAATATTAATATTATATTCCTAAAATTAAATAACTAGGCTAAATTACCAAATTAATCCTAACTGGAAAAGTGGGGGTGACAACTATTGGCCAACTATGGTAGCAAATGCCATAGAATTTGCAAAAAAGTACAGGGCGTGTCAGATATATGCCAACTTTATTTATCAACCATCAGAGTTCTTACATCCGACGACAGTGTCATAGCCATTTGAAGCCTGGGGCATAGATGTCATTGGTCCTTTCAGCCAACCATCAACCAGAGGTCATCGGTTCATCCTGACTATAATCGATTACTTTTTAAATTGGAAGATGCTATACCGCTCATCGAAGTCAAGACGTAAATTATGATCACTTTTATCAAGTATCACGTCATATATTATTTTGATCTTCTTCGAAGGATCATTCATGATAATGGTCCTTGATTTGCGAGCCATGCATTCTATCCATTTTACGATAAGAACCAAATCTAGGACATAGCTTCGACAACATATAATCTAGCAATGAATAGATTAGCAAAATCATTCAATAATATAATAATCAAGTTGATCAAGAAGTTTATTTCGTCAAATAAACGTGGCTAGAATGAGAAGCATGGTTGTCACGCCCCAGTCCCAAAATACCGAGGGACCGGACGCGTGGCAATGGCCAGCAGTACGCACTGATGGACAACCCAATTTAATGGATCCTTCAGGGCGTACTTAAGCTGTAAAACAAGTCTACGACAATCATGGAACAACTAATCTCATCCATACAAGATATAAAATATGATCCACAGAATAAATAAAGAATGTAAATCATCAGCTCGCCTCAACAAAGTGCTTCGGGGAACAACCCGATAAATATCTGGTACAATGGTTCAACAGGCCAGAAATAAATGACTGACATAAATAAATAAATAAATACTGAGCAGGAAATATGGATGCTCAGGCAAAGTCTTCAGCTAACACCTCGTCCTCGGGTGTCGGTCCAGCTCCTGCTCCGGTCCCGTATATCTCGGGATAAACCTCATCTGCAAAATCTGGGGACAAAATCCGGATCCAGGTCCTCAGGGGACATAGCAAGGTACAAGAAAGCTCATGCCAGTAAATAAGTAAGCAGTGCAGCAATAGTAAATAAATAAAGCAATAGGGTAAATATGTAACCATCTAAGTGCAATGCAAGTGAGAGCATCACTAGTCTCAGGCTGAGCCACTACAAGCTCTGTGTCGGGGAGCCGGTAGCGGTAATAACCGGTAATGTGTCTAGCTCTGCTCCGAGAGTCTACGACCTCACAATAGTAGAAGATATATATATATAAACAGCCTGTAGCATGTGTGTCTCTCCCCACCCAATGAAATCACACGTCTCATGTCCATGACACGCAAGATCAAAACTAATGCAGCAAGTCATAATAAGGTCTAAGATTATAATGTCCATGTCCAGTCCTGTATCCTATACAGAATCACCACGAATATCTCGGGAAGACCCTGTCTCATGAATGGTGTCAAGTGTCCTGGGTCAAAGTGTACTTGGTAAGACCAGTACGAGAATATATAGTTTCACGAATGACCAACTCTAGGTGACCGTACCCAACACTGCGTACAGTGTCGGCACCCGACTAATAATCGGACGCTAAGTACGTCACACGGTCCTAGGTTAAGCATGCACAGCAATATAATGAAGCAAGAAAAATATATAACAATACTGCAGAGTTTGGCAAGGTACACTTGCCTGATGTCCGAATACCAACAGCTGTCCCGGTATCGGTGGATCTTGTGGGTACTCCTCCAAAAGCTGTAATAACCATCACCAACAGTCTCAGATGATGTCAAATAGCTAAAAATGCCTGTCCTCACGTCCAATTTGGACACAGGGGCAAAAAGGTCATTTCCGGGCCTAAGTGAATTCCACATGTGGGCCACTTTGCACCGAAAAGCGTGCCAGGGTCAAAGATCTTCAAATTAGTCAAACTCAGTGTCTACAAGTCAGGAACGCTGATACGAACCCAACAAAACTTCCAAAATTGGATTCCGATGAGCCGATCACAAAATCGCCCGTCAAGTGGAGCATGTAGGGCCCACGATACACGATTCTGTCAATGTTCTCAGAATCGGACCAAACTTGGGTCACAGTACCAGCGTATTGCTATGAGTCCGATGGCGCAAGTTTCGTCTCGATCCGACGTGCGTACACGAAGTTACATCGTGTTCCAGAAAAGACGGATACGGGGTGTCGACGGCGGATACGCGTTGATTCCGGGGTGCACGCACCTCCGAATCGACTTTGGCGAATCTCACACGACCGTATCAACGATGCGCACATTTCGGTAAAGACTGCGTGCGACCAAGTCGTCCCGTTTGGCGGGGCGCACTCAGTTTCGGGGTGAATCGGGGCATTATTTTTTCCTGTTTTTGGATCGCGGTGTGCGATCATCACAGGACGTGATGCATCGAGCGGGTTGCACGGCCACCGAGAGGGTTATACAGTCTACGCGTAGCAACTGACGGAAACTAAAATGGAGTTACGATGAGGGAGAAAACGATACCTGATCAGGGCTCCGTGAATCTGAGTTTTCACGCGTCCGAGCGTCAACTTCGTGTCCTGCGACCGAGTTGCTGTGTCCAGACTAGGGTTCAGGATACCGTCGATGAACCAGTGGAGAGGGGCTACTCTGGTCGGTGAGGGGCAGAGGGAACGTCGGCCAGCTGTGCTCGGTCGACGGAGCAGTTCTCGCGGCTGTGACTCGGCGTCTGGAGGGAGCGGGTCTGTGTACCCTGACCGGAGCGGTCTAGCCCAGGGGAGTCGAGCGACTGTGAGGCGGCGGCCGCGGGTTGGCTGCTGTCGGGGTAAGTCGACGGCGGCGGCGTCGAACTCGGCCAGGCGGAGGTGGGGGTCGGGCTCTGCGTGAGGGAAATCAGACGACAGCGGGGTCGACTCCGGTTCTCGGCGGCGATGGGGGAGTCGGGCTCTGCTCCGGCGGATGGTCGATGCCTGAGAGCGGCGGAGGAGGAACTCGTCTAGGCGGCTGCTGTGGAAAAACTCGGGGTGGCTGCTGCCTAGGGCACGAACGCCGAGGCACACTTATAGGGGCGCCGCCGGGTCGGTATCACTGTTCCGACCCGAAATGAATTCTAGGGTTCGGTTGGATTGCGGGTCCGGGTCGGGTTTGGCTCGGATCCGACCCAACCCAATAAGCTGGGTTCGGTTCAGGCAGGGTGGGTTTGTTATGGTTTGGTCTGGTTTAACTCGGTTTAATCATTCAAATAGTTTACAGGTCCTAAAACGTGCTTCCGGAGTCCAATAAATTCACCGAAAATACCATGCGTCCGGTTTTCCATTTTACACCATAAAATATTATTTCTATAATATTTTAACACCAAATAACTGCATTTAAAAATCCTTTGATCACAATTACCTTGGTCCTTCATCCAGAAAAATACCAAAAAAATCTGGGTAAAAGTATATTAAAATTTATTCTGAAAATCAGGATTTTTACAATCTTCCCTCCTTAAAAGGATTGCGTCCTCGCAATCAAAGAATAAGCTATTAAAGAAAGAATTATGGAAATACAAGGTTGCTTAGTTTACAACTGCCTCCTCAAACAAGTGGGGGTAACGCTGGCGCATACTATCTTCTCGTTCCCAAGTAGATTCGCCAGGAGAATGATGTTTCTATGCTACATGAACCAGTCTGATTGTCTGTCCCCGCAATGTCTTCTCACTGACATCGAGGATGCCAACTGGTTGTTCTTCATATCTCAAGCTTGGGCCTACTGCAATCTCTGAATGGTCGACTACGTGACTTGGGTCGGTCACGTACCTTTGCAGCTGTGAGACATGGAATATGTCATGCACTCCCTCTAAGGATGGTGGTAATGCAAGACGATAAGCCACCTCACCAACGCGCTCTAGAATGTCAAATGGCCCAATATACCGTGGGCTCAACTTGCCTCTGCTCTCGAATCTGATAGTACCATGAGTGGGCGAAATCCTCAAGAACACGTGCTCTCCTTCTTTGAACTCTAGGGGACGTCTGTGCGTATCTGCCCAATGCTTCTGTCTGTCCTGAGCTGCTCGTAGATGATTCTGAATCTGTTTCACCTTTTCCACTGTTTGCGTTACCAATTCTGGACCCAGTATTTGACGTTCACCAATGTCACTCCAACATATAGGCGATCTGCATTTCCTTCCGTATAATGCCTCGAATGGTGCCATCTGAATGCTGGCCTGATAACTGTTATTGCAGGAGAACTCCACTAAGTGCAAATGATCTTCCCAAGATCCTCCAAAGTCTAGCATACATGATCGCAACATGTCCTCCAAGATCTGAATGGTGCGCTCCGATTGGCCATCTGTCTGCGGGTGGTAAGCCGTGCTGAATTTGAGTCTGGTGCCCAGGCTCTCTTGCATGCTTCTCCAGAAATGAGATGTAAATCTCGAATCTTGATCCGATACAATACTAACAGGCACTCCATATAATTTGACAATTTGTCGTATATACATGTCAGCTAGTACCTCTGTGGACTGTCCAACTCTAAATGGCAAGAAGTGTGCCGATTTAGTGAGTCTATCCACGATAACCCATACTGCATCTCTTCCGCTGGGGCTCCTTGGAAATCCTGTGACAAAATCCATCGTGATATGTTCCCACTTCCATTCTGGTATGGGAAGCGGCTGTAACATACCTGCAGTCCTCTGATGTTCGGCCTTTACTTGCTGGCATACTAAACATTTAGTTACAAACCTTGCAATCTCCCTTTTCATTCCATGCCACCAGTAGTACTGTCTCAAGTCTCGGTACATCTTGGTTCCTCCTGGGTGAACAGAGTACATAGAGCTATGGGCTTCAGTCATTAACTCCTGTCTCAATTCTCCATTTGGAACATACAGGCGATTTCCAAACCTCAATGTCCCATCTTCGTGTATGCGAAGTCCTGTCTGCATGCCTGCTTCTGTCCTCTCCTTCAGTCTTCAAAATCTGGCATCGGTGGGCAAGGCCTCTTTAATCTTCTCCACGAGTGATGACTTAACTTCAAGATTAGCCATCAAGCTATTATGTCCTGGTAAGACAACCTCTATCTGAAGCTCCTGTAGATCTCTCAATAACTCGGGCTGCATCGTCAAGAAATAAGTCGTAGGCTTCCTGCTCAGTGCGTCTGCTACAATATTCGCCTTTCCCGGATGATACTGCAGATCGATGTCAAAATCTACCATCAATTCAAGCCAATGCCTCTGCCTCATGTTAAGCTCCTTCTGAGTATATACATACTTCAGACT
The DNA here is from genome assembly GCA_036927795.1 of Iris macrosiphon. Classification (NCBI taxonomy): domain Eukaryota; kingdom Viridiplantae; phylum Streptophyta; class Magnoliopsida; order Asparagales; family Iridaceae; genus Iris; species Iris macrosiphon. Next base: position 196,774,238 of record JAYESA010000008.1, read on the forward strand.
TTTGTGATCTGTAAAGATGTCTACTTTTTCCCCATAAAGGTAGTGCCTCCAAATCTTCAATGCAAATATAACTGCTGCTAACTCCAAATCGTGTGTTGGGTAGTTCTTCTCGTGGACCTTCAACCGTCTTGATGCATAAGCAATGACTTTACCATGTTGCATCAAAACACAGCCTAGTCCACTACCTGATGCATCACTGTAAACAACAAAACCTTCTGACCCCGAAGGAAGAGTCAAGACAGGTGCTGTTGTTAATCTTCTCTTCAGTTCTTCGAAGGCCTTCTGACAGTCTTCTGTCCATATAAACTCCTGGTCTTTACGTGTCAGCCTCATCATCGGTTCTGCAATCCTCAAGAAATTTTCTACAAACCTTCGGTAATATCCCGCAAGTCCGAGAAAACTTCTCACCTCTGCAACTGATGTGGGTGTAGGCCAAGTCTCTATTGCCGCAACTTTCTCTGGATCCACTGAAAGTCCTTCTCCTGAGATGATATGTCCCAAGAAAGGCACTTTGTCCATACAGAACTCACACTTACTGAGTTTGGCGTATAACTTCTCCTGCCTCAAGGTCTCTAACACGATTCTGAGATGCTCCTCGTGCTCTTCGTGGTTCTTGGAATATACGAGAATGTCATCAATGAAAACAACCACAAATTTATCCAAGAACTGATGGAAGACTCTGTTCATTAAGCTCATAAACACTGCTGGCGCGTTGGTTAAACCAAACGGCATCACCAAGAACTCGTAATGTCCATACTTGGTCCTGAATGCTGTCTTCGGTATGTCCTCCTTCCTTACTTTGATCTGATGGTAGCCTGATCGAAGGTCAATCTTCGAGAATACCCTTGCACCACTCAATTGATCGAATAGATCATCAATGCGGGATAAGGGATACCTGTTCTTGATGGTCACAGCATTCAGTGCCCTATAGTCAATGCATAACCGTACTGTTCCATCCTTCTTTGGCTCAAACAATATGGGTGCTCCCTAAGGTGAAACACTGGGCCGAATGAAACCCTTCTCCAAAAGATCATCAACCTGTTCTTTCAACTCCACTAACTCCTTAGGTGCTAGCCGATATACTGATGAAGTGATAGGCTCTGCTCCTGGAGTTAAGTCTATTGTGAATTCTATTTCCCGATCAGGCGGTAAACCTGGAAGATCATCAGGAATTACATCCACAAACTCAGATATAACTCTTGGGAAACCTGTCTCCCCTTCTACAGATAGTACCCTAAGAGTAGGCTGAACTCCTTGCTCTACTGCTCCTCGAAGAAACTCAAATTCTGGATGTCCAGGCGGTCTAAATATAACCCGCCCAAGTCGGCAATCAAGAGTCACATGGTACTGACTTAACCAGTCCATACCAAGTACGACATCATAGTCCGGCATGGAAAAGATCAGAAATTGAGCTCGTATTTCTCTGCCACAAACTACTACAGAACATGATCTACAGACGTCACTAACCGGAATAATTCTATCTCCCGTAAGAATTCTCTTCATCTTCGGAAGGGGTGCGGTAGCTACTCTATGGGTGGCTACAAAGCTAGCAGCTATAAATGAATACGATGCTCCAGAATCAAATAATGCTACAGCTGGTAATGAAGCTACTAAAATAGTACCTGCGATGACCTCGCCCGCAGTAGCTTTCTCCTCAACAGCTAATGGGAATGCATGTCCTCGTCCCTGAGCTGGACCTCTCTGCTGCTGCTGAGTCTGCTGAAATAGAGCTGCCTGCGGTGCCAGTGGTGGTCTCTGCTGATTTCCTCCTGGGGCTGGTGGCCTGACGCCTCCAACTCCTGCCTGCTGGGCTCCTACTGCTGGATAAGCTGGTCGTGGTGCAGGTAAATCTAGTCTCGGCGCTCCGTCTCTGCGTTCAGAACAGTCCCTGGAAAAGTGCTGGTTGGATCCGCAGCTCAGACATAGTCCCAACTTACGCCTGCATTCTCTCTCAATGTGTCCTACCTTGCCGCAGTGGTGACAAGTAGGGAGAGATACGGCCCTGTGTGCTGCTCTCTCTGGCATACTCCTCTGGGATCGCTTTGCTGAATCCCCATATGCTGTCCTGGATGGTGCTGATGTGATTGGCCTCTTCAGATTCGACTCCCTTCTAGTGACGCGCTCCATGCGTCGGGCTGCTGCAAGGACGTCGGTATAAGATATAGGTGCGACCGAGCCAATCAATCGCTGGAGCTCGAATTTCAGTCCGTCAAAGAACTTCTCAGCTTTCTCTTCCTCTGTCGAGATCAAGGTTGGGGCAAAGCGACTTAGGCGAATAAATTCCGCATTGTATTCTTCCACTGTCATATTGCCTTGGATAAGGCGGTTGAACCTGTCTCTGAGCTCTGACCGTGCAACTGCTGGAATGTACATCTCTTGGAATAGCCTGGAGAACTCTTCCCAAGTGACTCGGTCCTGTCCGAGCCTTCGCTCTTCTGCTAACCACCAATGGTGTACATTTTCAGTTAACTGCATTCTGACTGCAGTCATCCACTTCTCTCTCGGAAGTTCAGCGGCTTCCAACTGATGCTGTATGTTTGTGAGCCATTCATGAACTTCTGTTGGCCCCTCTTTACCAGAAAATGTACGAGGCTTGAGATGACGGAAGTCGGTGATAGATCCCGTCGCTGTTCGCCTCGTTGGTGGATTTGCCTGCTCCAATGGGGATACCAGGCTGGTCCTCAGATACTCTGCCTCTTGCCGATGGGCCTCTTGCTGAATCTGCTGCTGGGCTTGCATCATGGCATACATCATCTGGAACATCTGTTGCCCGTCCATGGCTTGTCCTGGCGGGAAAACTGGCATCTGTGGAGTGAACTGTGGTGGAGGTGGGATGTCATCTCTCCGGAACCTTGGATTAGGCTGACCGGTTTGATCCCTCTGTGATGCTTGTCCTCCATTCCCTGGAGTCACTCCGTCTCCATAAGTAACCACAGCATCATGTGGTGTATCCAAAGGAATCTCGTCTCCGTTCCCGGGATCCATTACTCTGCAACCAAAAGATAAACTATAAGAACGCTCAGAGGAATCAATACAGGATGCAGTTCAAGTAACAAATTTTGAGTTCGATATAGGTTCAATAATGGTTTAAATAATGGATGAGATCCTATAACTTATCCTATCCTTAGGGCAGGCTGGTTCGGTCCCTAAGTTGAAATCGAACAATTTGTCGTAGACCTGCATGGGCCACCACAAAAACTATGTCACGCCCCAGTCCCAAAATACCGAGGGACCGGACGCGTGGCAATGGCCAGCAGTACGCAGCGATGGACAACCCAATTTAATGGATCCTTCAGGGCGTACTTAAGCTGTAAAACAAGTCTACGACAATTATGGAACAACTAATCTCATCCATACAAGATATAAAATATGATCCACAGAATAAATAAAGAATGTAAATCATCAGCTCGCCTCAACAAAGTGCTTCGGGGAACAACCCGATAAATATCTGGTACAATGGTTCAACAGGCCAGAAATAAATGACTGACATAAATAAATAAATACTGAGCAGGAAACATGGATGCTCAGGCAAAGTCTTCAGCTAACACCTGTCCTCGGGTGTCGGTCCAGCTCCTGCTCCGGTCCCGTATATCTCGGGATAAACCTCGTCTGCAAAATCTGGGGACAAAATCCGGATCCAGGTCCTCAGGGGACATAGCAAGGTACAAGAAAGCTCATGCCAGTAAATAAGTAAGCAGTGCAGCAATAGTAAATAAATAAAGTAATAGGGTAAATATGTAACCATCTAAGTGCAATGCAAGTGAGAGCATCACTAGTCTCAGGCTGAGCCACTACAAGCTCTGTGTCGGGGAGCCGGTAGCGGTAATAACCGGTAATGTGTCTAGCTCTGCTCCGAGAGTCTACGACCTCACAATAGTAGAAGATATATATATAAATAGCCTGTAGCCTGTGTGTCTCTCACCACCCAATGAAATCACACATCTCATGTCCATGACACGCAAGATCAAAACTAATGCAGCAAGTCATAATAAGGTCTAAGATTATAATGTCCATGTCCAGTCCTGTATCCTATACAGAATCACCACGAATATCTCGGGAAGACCCTGTCTCATGAATGGTGTCAAGTGTCCTGGGTCAAAGTATACTTGGTAAGACCAGTACGAGAATATATAGTGTCACGAATGACCATCTCTAGGTGACCGTACCCAACACTGCGTACAGTGTCGGCACCCGACTAATAATCGGACGCTAAGTACGTCACACGGTCCTAGGTTAAGCATGCACAACAATATAATGAAGCAAGAAAAATATATAACAATACTGTAGAGTTTGGCAAGGTACACTTGCCTGATGTCCGAATACCAACAGCTGTCCCGGTATCGGTGGATCTTGTGGGTACTCCTCCAAAAGCTGTAATAACCATCACCAACAGTCTCAGATGATGTCAAATAGCTAGAAATGCATGTCCTCACGTCCAATTTGGACACAGGGGCAAAAAGGTCATTTCCGGGCCTAAGCGGGTTTCACATGTGGGCCACTTTGCACCGAAAAGCGTGCCAGGGTCAAAGGTCTCCAAATTAGTCAAACTCAGTGTCTACAAGTCAGGAACGCTGATACGAACCCAACGAAACTTTCAGAATTAGATTCCGATGAGCCGATCACAAAATTGCCCGTCAAGTGGAGCTTGTGGGGCCCACGATACGCGATTATGTCAACGTTCTCAGAATCGGACCAAACTTGGGTCACAGGACCAGCGTATTTCTACGAGTCCGATGGCGCAAGTTTTGTCTCGATCCGACGTGCGTACACGAAGTTACAGCGTATTCCAGAAAAGACGGATACGGGGTGTCGACGGCGGATACGCGTTGATTCCGGGGTGCACGCACCTCCGAATCGACTTCGGCAAAATCCCACACGACCGTATCAACGACGCGGACGTTTCGGTAAAGACCGCGTGCGACCAAGTCGTCCCGTTTGGCGGGGCGCACTCAGTTCCGGGGTGAATCGGGGCGTTATTTTTTCCTATTTTTGGATCGCGGTGTGCGATCACCACAGGACGCGATGCACCGAGCGGGTTGTACGGCCACCGAGAGGGTTATACAGTCTACGCGTAGCAACTAACGAAAACTAAAACGGAGTTACGATGAGGGAGAAAACGATACCTGATCAGGGCTCCGTGAATCTGAGTTTTTACGCATCCGAGCGTCAACTTCGTGTCCTGCGACCGAGTTGCTGTGTCCAGACTAGGGTTCAGGATACCGTCGATGAACCGGCGGAGAGGGGCTACTCTGGTCGGCGAGGGGCGGAGGGAACGTCGGCCGGCTGTGCTCGGTCGACGGAGCAGTTCTCGCGGCTGTGACTCGGCGTCTGGAGGGAGCGAGTCTGTGTACCCTGACCGGAGCGGTCTAGCCCAGGGGAGTCGAGCGACTGTGAGGCGGCGGCCGCGGGTTGGCTGCTATCGGGGTAAGTCGACGGCGGCGACGTCGAACTCGGCCAGGCGGAGGTGGGGGTCGGGCTCTGCGTGAGGGAAATCAGACGACAGCGGGGTCGACTCCGGTTCTCGGCGGCGATGGGGGAGTCGGGCTCTGCTCCGGCGGATGGTCGATGCCTGAGAGCGGCGGAGGAGGAACTCATCCAGGCGGCTGCTGTGGGAAAACTCGGGGTGGCTGCTGCCTAGGGCACGAACGCCGAGGCACACTTATAGGGGCGCCGCCGGGTCGGTATCACTGTTCCGACCCGAAATGAATTCTAGGGTTCGGTTGGATTGCGGGTCCGGGTCGGGTTTGGCTCGGATCCGACCCGACCCAATAAGCTGGGTTCGGTTCAGGCAGGGTGGGTTTGTTATGGTTTGGTCTGGTTTAACTCGGTTTAATCATTCAAATAGTTTACAGGTCCTAAAACACGCTTCCGGAGTCCAATAAATTCACCGAAAATACCATGCGTCCGGTTTTCCATTTTACACCGTAAAATATTATTTCCATAATATTTTAACACCAAATAACTGCATTTAAAAATCCTTTGATCACAATTACCTTGGTCCTTCATCCAGAAAAATACCGAAAAATCCGGGTAAAAGTATATTAAAATTTATTCTGAAAATCAGGGTTTTTACAATGGTTAATGTCTCTGGGACTACCGAACAACGGTCCAAAGTTCAACTAGCAGTACACCATATTTCTTGGTTTACGGGAGTGTCACCCTCACTTTTCCAGCTAGGGATAGTTTGATAATTTGGCTTGGATATTTAATTTTAGAAATATAATATTGAATATTGTGTGATGATTGTATATTTTATTTAATTAAGATAAGCTCTAATTTTTATGACTAGTATTAGTTAGTCATTAGAGACTTGTGTTAATTAGTTAGTTAGAGAAACTAGACAATAATTAGACTTGTTATATATGGACTTATTTAGATTTGTCATGACAAATAGTGAGCCCAACTTGGACCCAAGCCCATTAGTCATTCCACTAATTAAATTAAGATAGATTAGTGTAATTATAATTAGTTAGAGACTTCCAAATATATCCATCCTTAATTATTCCTCATAATGCAACATGTAGGGGGCAACTTGGACTTTTGATATTGCTTGGGGAAGGGGAAAGAGGTCGGCCACATAATGAAGGGGGTTCTTCTCTCTCTCTCTCTCTCTCTCCTCATTTGCATTTTATTTTGCTTCCAAATTCTAGATCTTCAATTTCTCTCCATTAATTTTTTATACAATTCACCACCAATTCCTTCTCAAATTCAACACTTTTGGATCCTTGAAGCTTAGAGAAGCAAGGAGCACAAGGAGGAGAAGCTTTGGAGCTAGAGATTGTGTCTGGATCGTGTCCAATTATATTTTTATTTGGAATCAATCTTCCAATTGGTAATTCCTGAATTTCTCTCATTATTGATTCTTAATCATGCATTTGACCATTAGGAATGACCCTATGGTATAGGATTACCTATAGGAACAAGTTCTAGACTATTTGGCTTTGTATTATGAGTTTTATGTGATGTTTTGTGTGTATATTGGGAAAATTACGAATTTGACGCATCAATTGTGTGTCATGAGACCAATTAGATCTAATTAGACTTAGATCGGGATTACAGGACTAGGCATGTGTCCAAAAATGGATACGTATATGTCGTATCACGGTATTTTGCGATACAACAATTTTGAGTGATTTACATGAATTCTCTTCATTATATGTTGTAATAACTTCTAATAGTTGTAATTATATATATATATATATATATATATATATATATATATATATATATATATATATATATATATATATATATATATATATATATATGACTTAAGGTAATGATTAATTATGGATAATGGAGAGTTTGACACCTAAATGAGTTGAGTATCATAGATATCCTAGTTGGTACACTATAGATATTTGTTTAAATACCCCTATATATATATATATATATATATATATATATATATATATATATATATATATATATATATATGTGTGTGTGTGTGTGTGTGTGTGTGTGTGAGTGTGTGTGTGTGTGTGTGTATATATATATATATATATATATATATATATATATATATATATTTTTGTGTGTGTGTGTGTGTATATTTTAGAGACAGTATGTTTGAGTGTCTCATAGAGTAAGAGGGGGTCGGGTTTTGCATAGCAGCAGTATTTGCACAACCAGTGTGCAACAACATTCACATAGCAGTACAGGCAGCAACAATAGCAGTACAATGCAGCAGCAGCATTTGAATAGCAGTGCATGAGGCAACATTTGTAGTGCAATACAGCAGCAGAAGTTGCATAGTGGTGCAGTGCAGCAGCAACATTGCAAAGCAGTGCAGCAGCAGCAGTATTGCACACTGTAGCAGCAAGTACTGCAGACAATATTTGCAAGCAGTGTAGTGTACACCAGTGACATCAACTTGAAGATGTTGCATTCAAGCATGAAGGGGGTCGGGCTAGTGAGAACAAGGAGCAGTACATATTAAGTGTTAGAGGGGAGGATGTCGCTGGGCACTGAACAAGAGTAACAAGAAGCAAATAGATTAGAGCAATATAAGTGCAGCAAAGGGAAGCTCGAAAGGTAGCAGGATACAACTAAACAGTATGCAGTGAAGGGATAGGTAGGCAGTTGCAACAGCAGCCTGAGAAGTAGAAGTAGTTAGGTGGCTAATGTGTTGTGTTAGCATTATCGACTATGTGTATAGATATTAGGTTAGTGACACACATAAAGGTATGTATTAGTTAAGTTAGTGTATAATATTAGCCTTAAGTTAGTTAAGTAAGATGTTGGTGTCCTAGATATATATATATATATATATATATATATATATATATATATATATATATATATATATATATATATATATATATATATATTGGGCAAATGTAGTGATACCAAGGTATCATAGGATAGATACCAAGGTATGGGCTAGAGTTTAGTAAATAGACCAAGGTATATTATTACTAGTATAAATATGATAGTGGATACCTTATAGCTAACTGTGGCCTAGGAACCTAGTGCTAGATAGGTATTGGGTTGTGGGTATATATATGTATGTATCTAAGTAAGGGGTTCTATATTAAGTTAATTGTGAAAATGAGTTAGGTATATAGGATACTTAATGCATGTTGACTAGTATAGTAATACCTTAAGTTAATCACTTAGAAATTCAACCAAGACCTAGTATAGCTAGTATTAGCTAGGTAATGATTAATTGAGACCCATTAACTTAGCATGGACCTAGTGAGCCAAAAATGGACCTAGAAATGGCCTATAAATTCATATTAGTGCACCATTTAACTAATTTCTCATCCATTACACCTTAGTGACATTGATATTTTATATATAGGTTTGTGTGACACCATCTCGGGCACCGAGTTATACCATTTGCTCAGGACCTCAGGCGAGTACATTTCTCTGTTAGTTTTTATTTCATAATAGTGTATATATCTCATGTTTTAGAACTGTATACTTGATTTCGACACAGTGGTTTCACGGACTGGTACTACATGGATCCTGTCAGGAGATGTTATCCCTTACCGTGTTCAGCAGATACTCCTTCACATGTATTTCATCATGTGTTATGGGTATTGATTTAGTGTACTTCATGTTCACACACTGCTCGTGTTCAGTGTGCCCATACACGTGTTCGTAACATGTCATGATTGGATCCATTGGTATTGGTTGGGGATGGTGGAATAGAAGTTGATTATGTGATCAAGCCCCGGTGTATTCGTGTACATGTCGATTACATATCACACGTGTAATCAAGTTACCATGTTGTATTCGTGTTCAATCTAAACCGATCACATAATGAACTTGTATTCCATGGCACATTAGCTAAATTTTAGTTATTTCCATTATATTACAGATATTCTATTATATGTTCTTCATCCCAGTACATTACATGTTCACTCTAGTTCATTTTATTTCGTTGTTTAGTTATCTTGTATTGTTTTCTTTTATCTGTTATACATGCTCGATTATGTATTTGAAACTGCTTTCAGAGGTATGTACTTCGCTCCAATCCTGACTGTATATATTTTTAGATGATTGGCTCGTAGACCAGTGTCCCACATACTATGGACCGCAGGACGGTGTACAATTAGAAGATACTCATTTAGAGCAGGAGGACTTAGTACCAGAGTCTGAGGAGGTTTAGATTATTTGTGTAGACTTGTATTAGACTTTTATTAAGGCTTATGGAATGTATACATTATTTTAGACTTATGGATGTATTATGATTCTTTTTCTTTGTTATTCTATCTCGTACTTTATCTTCCTTAGTTTGCATTGTGATTGAGTATAGTTTATCATTTATCAAATACCATATTGTTTCTTCGTTTGGAGTTGAGATGATTGACAGGTACCATGTATATATATTGTATGAGATGTTTAGTTAGTTTAGTTCACCAGACAGCGTTCTACCATCGATGCTACGTACTCGTGCCCGAATATCCAGGTGCGGGTCGTGACACATTTTTAGTGGTGGCCCATGCAGGTCCGTCCTAGAGTCGCAATTAGAGCGATATCGTAGTAAAGCTCACCTAGAGTACTGTTATGAGCCTACTTTATGATATAGGATTTAGGCAAAGAGTATACTCAATCACAACTAGAAAATACTTTCAAATATTTGTTTTGCTATCCTTATCTATTGAATGTTTTCTTTACTTTAAATAAAATTTATCCTTCTTTGATGATATCATATCTTACTCAAAAAAATGATTCCTTTGTTCAATCCATCTTCAGGATACCGCCGAAGACGCAATCCCAGCGCTCAGGCGCAATGTCAGCGAGGTCAGTCACTTCATCACCAATGGGGGCAGCACCACCAGACACTGTTCCAGCTGCTATATTCCAGAGGTCAACTTCATCGATCCAGGTGGGCATTTCCGCAGCATCTTTCAGGGGTGCTCCACCTCCGGTACAGAGGACAACATCGACAGTATTGTAAAACCCCTATTCCTAGAAATCATATATACCCTTTTAATTATTAATTATTATTTTAATTATAGTAATTAGTGGCTAATTAGGAGAAATAAATTTTTATTAATTTTTATTTTAGGTGTTGGTGCACTTAGGGGATTTATGGGACCATTAGAAATTTTTCGGAATTTATTTCATGTAGGGGACCCTTTGGACAGTTGCTAGCTTAATGGTGTGCATAAATATATTTTTTAGAATTTTTTTCTATGTATTTATATATATATGTGCATTTAGGGAATTTATGGAGCAATTATGAATTTTTTCGAATTTATTTCATGTAGGAGACCCCTTGAGCAGTTGCTAGCTTAATGGTGTGCATTAATATAATTTTAGATTTTTTCGTGAGTATATATATATATATATATATATATATATATATATATATATATATATATATATATATAATATATATTTTAAAGAAATAAAGAAAAAAGAAAAGAAAAAAAAAGAAAAAAAAATTAATAATTAATAACCAATCCATTCCAACAAAACTTAAAGCAAACTCTACCATTCCAACCATTCCCACAAGCAACACAGCAAGCCCCTTTAATTCCAACACCACAGACCCCCCCACGTTGACCAGCGCCAAGTAAAACCGACCCTCTCTCTCCCAATTCATATATATATATACATATATATATATATATATATATATATATATATATATATATATATATATATATATATATATATATATTCTATTTCTAAACCCTAAACCTAACCATCCAGACTCTCCCTCTTCCCATCTAGACCTAGAGAGTGCCGCCACCGCAGCCGGAGAACCCCGCCAGGCCGTCCAAACCAATCCCGACGACTGCGACCCCACGCACTGCAGATTCCCACAGCGAGGTACCTGTGTTCCGGAGTTATTTTCCGTCGACTCGCTCAACCAAACGCCACCCCGTCTTCACCGGTATGCTCACCCCTTAACCCTCTTCCATATCTGTATGATATTAGACCTAGAACAACACAAAACCCTAGGCAAAAATAGCGCCAAAGTTGGTGGAAACAGATCAAATTCTGGGATCGCAGAAAACTGCGATGACCACCCATGTTTCAGAGTTCGTATCTCCCACCACAGAGATCCAAATTCGATGATTATTTTTGGTATGCGTAGATCACTTGACCTAGTTTAATTTCTGTTAAATAATCCTAGATTATTAACTACTGTAGACAGAATTAAATTTATTGGAAAACCCCGCGAATACACTTTTCCATATTTCCAAAAGTTGTGAAACGGAGCGCGCTCCGCCAAACGGGACCGTCCCGTCGTGTACCAAGGGTACTGAACGGTGCGCGTAGCGTAACTGAACACGTAAAAATTTATGAAAACTGATTCGGACGCGTGTGCGCGCCGGAATCAGCCCGTATCCGCGGACACACCCCGTGTCGCAACTTTTGTGGAAGTTGCGCGCATTTTGTGCACGCTTGTCAGATTGGGACAAAACTTGTGCCACTGGACTCGTGGTAACGCGCTGGTCCTGTGACCCAATTTTTACGCAATTCTGAGATAGTTGACCAAGTCGCCAATTGGCGGGCCCCACGGTTGACTTTTTGGACGAAATTGTGTTCGGCCCATCGGAATCCACATTTGGACATACCATTGGGTTTATATTGACATCTAGAGTTTGTTTGACCTATAATTTGTCCCATTTAGAGACTGTTACCCTTGGCACATTTTTCGGTGCAAAGTGGGCCACACGTAGACCCTACTTTTCTCCGAAATTACCGTTTTGCCCCTGTGTCCAAATTGGACGAAAGGAAAGTACTTTCTAGCTATTTTGCTTATTCTGGGAACGTTGGTGGTGTTTATTTCAGCATCCGGAGACATTTGTTCTGCGGCCATAGCTTTTGATCCTGTGTGTTGGACTTCGGGACGTTACACTTTACAGCTTTCTTGCCAGACAAGATACCTTGTCAAATTGTTTACGGTATTTTGCATGCTTAGTATATTTATGTATATTTATTGTATTTCTGTATATTTCTTGCATCTGTAGTTTTCTTTCAGTCATTACTATGTATTAGATATGTTGACACACACATGACACTTAGTATCATCGAGAACAATCATTAGGCGTATGGGCTTTTAACCACTCTGATAAACCGTAGTAACTAGCACGCACTATGGTGGTCGTGTCCGATGGTCGCTACCCCCAAGGTATGTCGATTGATGGAGTCCGAGGGTCGCTACCCCAGAGGTATGTCGGCTGATAATGTCCACTGACGAGTGTATAAGTTGTGAGGATTAGATCGAGTAGCCTACCCTTGCCCATACGTCGAAAAGTTGTCCTCAATTGCATTCATATAGATTGTCTTGTACAGCGTACTTATCTATTTTCAAATAATATGCATGTTTACTGTATTCAAATTGGCTTGCTTCTATGTATCTTATTACGTCCCTCTGAGGACCTGGTCCCTTTCCAGGTGTATCTGTTCTTGAGTATTTGCAGGAGCGCAGATTTGGATGGTTACATATGTTTTGTGGATGTCCTCTCTTCGAGCCCCGTGGTTGTTAGCTGGTATTCTTATATTGTGTTTATTGTGTTGTACTTTTCTATTCGAGTTGGTAGTGGATTTGTTTCCATCCAACCATCATCCTTAGATACTTATATTGAGATCTAGTTTCATAGATATTGGTTATTTATTTATATTTGATTTTCGTAGATGAGATTTATATTATACCCTGTGACTTGTGATACATTTTATACCACTTGTGGATTTGATATTCATATTACAGCGTACGTATGGGTTATGGTTTCCATATATTGGAGTTGCCATATCCATGCGGCTGGCATGCTTATGTGTTCCTAGTCCTACGTACTTTTGGGACTGGGGCGTGACAAGTATCAGGGGATCTTCTACCCCCACCATCCGTAGTCGATCAGACGCAGATGTTTGTGCTCTTTCAGCAGATAATAGAGGCACAGCAGCGCCAATCGAAGGTTATGAGGCAGGGCATTGAGAATGCTCACCAGATTGTGCTCTTCGCAGTCGAGAGAGTCGTCTTAGTCCAGTCACAGATGGCACTACTTCGTTTACCCCGCAGCAGCCGAGGCCAGGGACTATCATAGATTTCAAGAGGATGGAGCCGAAGGACTTTAAAGGCATTGAAGGGATTATTTATGCTGATGATTGGATAGAAGACATTGAGCGGAACCTGCGGCTGGCGCAGATTTCAGAGAGGTTGCAGGTAGAGGCCGCATGGAGCATAATTTTTGACATCGCGTTGACTTGGTTTAGGACGGACCCCAAGATCTCAGCACCAGGACTTACTTGGGAAGCTTTTAAAGTGTTATTCAAGGAATAGTTTTTTTTCAGATGTGGCTCTGACATCTATAGGGAGCCAGTTTTAGTACCTTGTTCAGGGAGGTATGACGGTGGATGAGTATGCGACAGAGTATTACAGATTAGGCTGCTTTATGGAGGGGCAGAACCCCAGAGGAAGAGCCAGGAAGTTCAGAAAGGGCCTGAACCGGGAGATCAAATCACATACGAATAGAGATCCTACCGCTACTTTTGAGGAGATTCTGAGGTAGGCACAGCGGGCATCATTCTCTTATGAAAACAAGCAAGCAAAAACTCAGGTTATTATTAAGGCGTGCAAGAATCAGAGAACGAAGTTATGCCCACTCACCGGATACATAATGCCGACGCGGAGCGGGGCATTACATACTTACCCACCAACAAAAAGTTTCATCCTCGGAACTTCAAGGATAAACTTCTCGATATTCCGAGCAACGATAGTCCACATCCCTCGCCGTACTCAATCGAAACAATAAAGCAAATCAAGTCGAGAAAACATTTGCACTTTAAGAATATCTACGGACTTATTGTATGGAACGCTCTATTGCAATACCATATCGAGCATATCTCAGAGTCATAGCAACAAAATTGGACAAGAAATCGAATCCGCTCTGATACCATTATGTCATGCCCCGGCCCCGAGGGCCTCCTGACCACCGTTTCCACCGCGGCGGGACCGGACTCGAATCACCGTGCCTCGGCGCACCGGACGTGAATCACCGCGCCTCGACGCTTCCCGACGGGGAGCGTATGGACGTTTGATACCGGTACGTGATATCGTGCGAGCCTGGGGTTGCGCCCGCACAAGGCTTCATCGTTTAAGTTATGTTTGGCTATCATCGCATCAATCGAGTAAGCAGCGGAGGGACATTGTTGCAATGTAATGCATTTAGCCAACTGAGTATTCGGGGCAAATCGAGGGACTTGGGTTTCTCTTAGGCAAAGGCATCGTTCCATACATTATGCCCCTTTATACGATAGCAACTCGGGGCAATTGAAACCAGAATTTTCGGGTCTTGGGGATGGGGCACGCCTATCGCTCCCTCGGACGATCCAGTACCTACAAGCAAGTAAACTGTTGGTGGATCAGCACTTTTATAAGTATTGTTGAGAATAAACAACTGAACAGAAGCAAACATTCACTAAAACCAATACTAAGTAATCATGTATAAAATATTACATTACTAGTGATCTTTCTAGATTTACCTATGTTCATTTCATGCAGTTTGATAGCAGAGTCATATTACTTTGTTTATAAAAACATCTTTGGAAACAGAGTTTCATATGCGATATTAAGCAAGCAAGCAAGACAAGCTGTTCGTTCGGTTTCAGGGTGTGCGCAGCGTGTCTTGTGAGACTCTAGGGACAAATGCACATCTAGACACAAATGCACATCTTAGGGGCGGTCCATCTATCCAAGACAACACAATAAACTATCTTATGTGCAGTGCGGTCCCCGAGTATCTCAGGATCGGCAGTGGTTGGTCCATCTAACCAATGACTCATTTATCTTATGCTATTGGCAGCTGTGACTCATGGTTGCTTTCCACTATCTCTGTAGCAGCCGTGACACATGCAGTTCAGCTCTCCACCAATAGCCATTGTCCGACCGATGCGAATGCATGAAACACTATCAAATAAACTCTAGTATGCAGACGAGACGAACCATCAGACTATAATTCATTGTTGCGGGATAAGCCGCCTTACCTTTGAACACATTCAGGCACAGGATATGGTTCTCTCGGAGCATAGGCGGTAGTGAACATGTTAATGCAAACACATACTCTTAGACAAGCGTTTCAGGATTCATTAAGCAGACATGTTTGTTTCATAGACCAGCTAGGAGAGTTCTCTTATTAACATGCAAGGCAGGTTCTATCATTCTCTTATGAAAACAAGCAAGCAAAAACTCAGATTATTATTAAGGTGTGCAAGAATCAGAGAACGAAGTTCTGTCCACCCACCTGATACATAATACCGACGCGGAGCGGGGCATTACAGTGGCAGTTCTTTCTGGCGGCGGAGGGGGGGTGGAGAGAATGGGGGGCGGCTGTGGAGTGGGGTTAGGATTAAGGTTTGGTGGAGAAGGGTGGCGGCTAAGGTTAGGGTTTTGTGGCTCTGATACCAAAAAAAATTTAAGTAAAATACTTGAATTATTTATTATTGAGGTAGAACTACATATATATAGGAGAGACTAACCTCCACTCTCTACTATTCTACTAAGTGTGGGACTAAAAGTACATTAATACACTAAACAGAAACCCTACAAGAGTAGATTAAGGGGAACAGACCTTGGCCCGCTCCCATCTCCTTCTCGACCTTGGCCTGCATCTCACGGAGGGCTGCCGTCTCCTTCTCCATCTCCTTCAGTCGCTTCTTCATCTCATCGAGCTCCTGCAGCTGCCAAATTGGAACGAAGAAACAATAATCACGGTTAGGGTTTCGGTGAGGGGAGGGGCGAAGGCAGAGCTACCTACTTTGACAGCATCGGTGGCCCTGGTCATGTCGACGTCGGTGTTCGTGTAAGCGTCCTCGTCGGGAATGTCTCCGCCATAGACCTCGTGCTTCTCGTCCCCCATTCTTTTCTTTCCTTTCGTTTAGTTCTGATTGATTGAAAACTCTCGTTTTGTGGTTTCTGTCGCCAAAGCTAGAGGTTCCATTTTTGGTCACCCGATTAGGGTGGATGTTACCTTTCCAATCAAAATATTTAGTATGTGTCATTTTTATTAATTTCAACTATTATTTTACGGATAAAGTCCAAATAAAATTTTCTTAGTTTACCTATTTTTGCAAATTAAGGCCAGACGTTTACAGCAAATATATCCTCCCGCAATAAAAAAATTGCTCAAAAAGCTTCCTCCCGTCATCTGTTCGTTTGGAGTGAACGTAAAAGGCTGTAAATAAAAAAATTAAATACCTAAACTATCCCCCCTCCCCACCCCACCCCACTCACTCACTCTCCTCACCTGAACCCTCACCCCGCACTCTCACCCCCTCCCCGCCATCGAGCTCCTCCTCCCCCCCTCTGAGCCTCACCCGTCTCCTCCCCCACGCCTCACCCCACCTCCCCCCCCCCCCCGCCTCCAGCTCCTCCCCCGCGCATCCCCCTCCTTCCCGCCTATCTCGTCTCCTTCTCCCCCTCCCCCTCCGCCACCCTCCTCCAGTTCCTCCCTCCTCCCCTTCTCCTCATCCTCATCCTCATCCTCCCTCCTCATCCGCCTCCCTCCAACTCCTCCCTCTCCTCCCCTACGCCTCCCCCTCCTCCTCGCCAACCCCGCCAGCTCCTCCCTCCTCCTCCTCCTCCTCCTTCCCGCGCCGTCCGCCTCCTTCTGCCAGCCGAAGAGATAAGGGGGAGAGTTGCCGACCGGAGAGAGGGGGGGGAGGGTTAGGGTTAGGGTTATGATTAGTTAGGATGATTAGAATTATGATTTTGATTAGGTTTAGGATTAGAAAGGGTATATTAGTAATTTTACGTCTAAATTAACGTCCGTTAACGAAAAAATTCAAAATTGGTGTAAATCGAGAAAAAAATAAAAAATTGTAAGTTTTTAAAATCCAGAGGTTTTTAATTGCAAAAACCGTAAATCTAAGGAGGGTTTATTTGCACTTTATCAAGAATTTGAGCAAATAAACATAAATCTAAGAAAGGTTTATTTCACATGCATTACATATAAAAATTTGTCTTGTACGGATCATTATGAAGAATGAATCTATAATATTATAAAAAAAAATAGAAATTTAAATTATATTATAATATTTTAATTATAATTTGTTATAAATATATTTTTTGAATTTTGGATGTGTATTTAATTACATAATACCTTGTAATTCATTTAAATATAATTTAAATTTTGAATATATTTTTATGATTTGTTATATGTTTAGGTGTTTTTTAATTTTTTTCTCAAATACGCAAAAAAGAAAACGGTAGTTAATTTACTTATATTTTTTATATTATTAATTTATGATATACATACGGTTTAGAGACTCATTTTTTTAGCCGTAGTATAATAGTTGAGATTTGATACCCTCGATTATTTAAGTTTTAAAATTTTAGATCCTAAATTTTAATATCATACCAATCAATACCCTCAACTATTAAATATTTTCAAATTGATACCCTCTGTCGGTCAGAGTTTTTTTTTTTAATATAAAAAATTAATACTTTTGACCAAATTATTCCCAACCTCCACCCAGGGATATATCGAGTGATCACGAATGAGAGGGTATTTTTGTCCTTTTTTCACATTGTCAGGATATTAAGCTGTACAATTATACTTGAGATATTAAGTTGTCTAATATTAAAGTTTAGGGTATCAAGTTAAAAAAAATTAATAGTTGAGGATATCAAGTTGGAATTTAGTATTTTATCTAATCTAAAATTATTTTTGGAGTAGTTTGGTGAAATTTTGACCGCTAATTTGATACATAGCAACTTTTGAGTGGAAAAGTAACATTTACCATTGATTTTGTGGCTGAAAAAATAACCCTTTTTTGGTTTGGATTGGATGTTTATTGAGGAAAAGTAAAAGATTATATTGTTACCAATCACTAAACCGTGCTGTTAGTGGTGTTGCTACTCGCTAATCGACTAATGTAACGTGGCCCACAATCAATCTCTCTCTTTAGCCCAATTGAGTGTGGTTGTTGTTAGCTAATGCTAAGTGCACTATATATATATATATATATATATATATATATATATATATATATATATATATATATATATATATATATATATATATATGTTACGATCTGTTACATGTTAGGAGATATTAGTCTTAAATTATAAATTTGTTAGAAGATATCACACCATCGCAACTAAAATCCAAATTCATATTCCTTCACCATCGCAACTAAAATCCAAATTCATATTCCTTCTTCTTATCTTCGTCTGACTACTTTTTTTCTTTCTTCCCTACAACTTTATTCTTATTGCAATCCTATTTAAAGATGACACAATCAAAAACTTCTTAAAAAGCAAGATAAATCTATTTTCTGATCATGATCATGCCGAAGAACGCCCCGATCTCCCTCTCTATTTTCCTCGACATGGTCATCGCCCTTTAGCTTTGGGCTGGACGTGCTGCCTAAGGCAGTGCGTTGCCAACACAGGATGCGACGAAGATGGCGGTGGTTATCTTAAGAGCGTAGGAGTAGGGGAATAATTTTAAATTATTTTACATTTTTCGTTAATACCTTTGGAGTATTAAATTATATAATTATAGTTCAAGTATCTAGTGATATAATATAAAAATACAGGATATCAAGTTGAAAGACTTAAATATTTGAGGGTATTTAGTTGAAATTAAGCCTCAAATGAAATTATACTATTCTTTGTCCGAAAATCGGCATATAAAATTTAAAATCAACAAATAGATAATATAATATACAATTTGTTATAATCAAAACGTAAATTTATTATTCATTAGTAATGTGCACGTGCATTGCATGCACATAAAAAAATATGAAAAATTCAAATTTATTATAGATATTACTGTCTCGAGAGACCAAACTCATCCAAAAGGAGAATATATCCCACCATAACCACATTAGTTAAAGGTGTTTGACTATAGATAGATAATATTATGTAGTTAAACAATTATTTATAATTTATTTATTTTAAAAAAAATTACCTGAGCATATACATATGACTTAAACTGCTAATTTTGAACAATTTTCAAGACACTTTATGTAGAGTAGGGATTTGCTATTTTAAACCAAATAAATTTTACATATATATAATAAAAAAAATTGTATTGATTAAAAAAAAAAATTAGATACCCAAGTTCCACAAATTTGCAGGTCTGTCCTTCCTTCTAACGGAATCTTTTTTCTCCTTTGTAAATTTTTTAATTTTTTCCTCTACTGCTAATATATTTAAATTATGTTCAGAGAAAATTTACACTTTATTCTTATTACGGATCTTTCTTCTTCTCCTAAACACCTAATACTTTATAGATGGTCAATGTGATAAATCTTCCTATTAAAAATCATCTTAACAAGATTGCAAGTCAACTAATTTCTTACCTAGGTTTTAGAATTTGGTAAACAAAAAACCGAGATTTAAAACTGAAGTATTCAGAAGGCCTTCCTTATGAAAAAAATAAGTCCACAGCAATAAAGCTCGGGCCTGAATGGCATGGTAGCAAGTAAAAGGACAATAATACTTTGGGCTTTTTGGCATACGCACGGGCCTGAATGGCAAGGTAGTAAGTAAAAATAAATATATATATATATATATATACTTTGGGCCTTTTAGAATACGCATATTTCAAATTGCTAACAGAAAATCCGGAAACAAATCCTCCTCTCTCGGGCTCTCTGGAACCTTCTCCTCTTCCCTTCTCTTCTTTGCTCACCGCCTCTTTCTTTCCCGATTCTAGAACTTTCCACACAAGCATCACCCAGCCCCTTC
>JAYESA010000008.1:196799398-196882655 GCA_036927795.1 Iris macrosiphon
AATATATATTTTTCTTGTTATATAAACTATTACTCATATATATATATATATATATATATATATATATATATATATATATATATATATATATATATTATTGATACATTTTATATACTGCATTTATGTTGGCTTGAGTTATTCTTGTACCTTGCTATGTCCCCCGAGGACCTCGATCCTGATTATGTCTCCAGGTTTAGTAGAGGAGATCTACCCAGAGGTATACGGGACAGGAGCAGATGCTGGAGCAGTACCAATACCAGAGGACGAGGTGATGCCAGATGATTTTTTTTGAGTATTTGCTTTATATACTCAGCCATTTATGTTTCTTGATACTCTATTTCCTGTTTCGTGGATTTCTGTATTAAACTCATTATCGGGTTGTTCCCCGAGACTTTTTATTGAGATTTGTTGGATATATTTCATTTCGATTATTCTGACATTTGATTTATGTTATCTTCTGTGGATGAGATTAGAATTAGAATGTGACTTGTATCGTAGACCATTATATTGTTTTACAGCTTAAGTACACTCTAACGGGTCCATTAAATTGGGTTTGCCCATTGGAGTGTGCTGCTGGCCATTGTCACGTGGCTAGTCCTTCGGTATTTTGGGACTGGGGCGTGACAAAGATTCCAGCTTATCCCACAGTGTCCTCGCGTGCTCAATACTGGCAACGTGGTTGTACACTTTCTCGTCAACGAACTGCCTGATGTACCCACACACATGTATATGCTCGAAATTTCAGTCCTCTTCGGATTTGTCATTGGGCCTCTCGGAAGCAAATATCGGCAGATGCAGCTTCTTGACAAATAGCAGATCATTCATCTTGCTCCTCCAGTAATGATAGTTGGTACCGTTCAGGTTTATCATGCGCACCGGCTTCGCGTCCATCTCTCCTCCCTAGTTTGCCTGTGAACTCCTAACACCCTTCTGAAATTTCAGAACCTGGCTCTAATACCACACTGCTGGAAAATAAGCACGAAAACCTTCCCCAAAACCAGAGATTACCTGCGAGAGAACCGAGCAATACAACGCACAAACCAAACACCAAACCAAAAAAAAATTATCCATGCAGACACAGAGAATTTTGACGTGGAAAACCCTTGCGAAAAAAATCACGGGACGATCGGAGTCCAACCCTGAAGAACCTCCACTAATGGAATAAAGAGAATACACCCTCTACAAACTCCTCCCAATCCAACACGGATCCACAACACTTAGGAATAGAAAATAGATCACACAACGAAGATAGAAGACAATAAAAAAATTATCCAAAATTGATCTTCTCCTCCGAAACGGCCTCCAATCCTTCTTTCTTCTTCCCAAAGTTGCAATGGCACTCTTGCCTCATTTTTTTCTCTTTCTTGAGATGATATGTTATGGTTAGATGAAAATTAAGGTTAGAAAAACCTAATATATATCCCATAATCCCGCAGCTAATCCTGGACCGAATGATACGATCTAACGGTGTATAAAATACCTCTAAATTTTCGTCCAGTCCGCCGACCGAACTCGGACCGAATTCGGCCGAGTCAGTGATTTGCGAGTAAACGAAGACAACAACTTTCTGGAGCTTCTGGAGCACCCTGACTGAACTCGAACCGAGTTCGGATAGAATTTTGTCTCCTCCTGTACAACAGTTGTTCCTCCTTCCGAGTTTCTTTGACCTCTCGAATGACTCTCGTCGCCTCCCCGAACTTTTCTGACCACAGAAGACGCTCGTCGCACTCTGAGATGTTCTTTACATATATTGAAAACTCCATCCACGCCAACAGTTTGGCTCAGTCATCAGCATCCATGTCTCTCTTCAGCATCCAAGTCTACTACTGCTAGCTGACTTCTACTGCATGTCAATCTTTCTCTTTCTTTGTCATTGGCAATCTATTTTATGTATATATATGCTCTTTTTCATAGTTCCCCCCCATAGTTAATTTATATGATGGTAGATTATGTGATTGTTGTTGATTTCCAGTATATCAAGGTCATGTTTCTGTCCTGATATCATGGTTATGTGTACGTATTATGATCAGGAACATCGGTCCTTATAATTTCTCCGTAACACCGTAAAGAAATAAACGTGGATGATCATAAGAAATGGAGAGAGATCTTCAACTACAACTTATAAAGAAACGCAAGAACAAGGGCAGGTCCATGGATAAATTCCATGACCGGTTCTGAACTCATAGGAATTCCAGACAAATTTTTAAAATGAATCTTACATACATAATATAAAAAAAATTAAACAAAAGTAAAATAAAAAAATTGTCTCCACTAAAATTTAAACTAGGAACCTCTTGTGTACAAGTGTAATATAATAACCATTATACCGTAATTTTTTAATAATAAAAGGGATCCATATTTTTTTAAAAATGGTCCTTCTTGTCCATGGGGTCCTGGACGGTCGTCCTGGCTACCCTGGACAAGAGTCGGCCCTGATAAATCGTATAAGAATATGAATATGATATATATATATATATATATATATATATATATATATATATATATATATATATATATATATATATATATATATATTAATCTGAATCTGAATTTGAATCGGGATCGTCCACCGCCTCCTGTGTCTATATGTATATACACATGAACTAATTGATTGTAAAGGAAATTATCTATCCGCTTGTCTTCTTCGTTGTCTCTCACCTTCTCCTCAATGTCCTCATGCTCCAACAGAGGTAGTGCTGGTCCGAGGAAACCAAGCCAGTATAACCGCAACAGAGGAGATCGCAGATGACCCCCATGATCGACTCATAATAAGAATTAAGGAGCAACCAAAAAACTAATCATATCCCAACAATATTTTTGCAACCAAAAAAATTTATCTGCAGATTTCAAACTGGCTATCGTCGATATTATGGATTGACCAGATTATGCTAGGTTGGTAATATAATCACATCCCAACTATATCCTCTCTAGTGACTTAATAACTGATCCACAGCATTGTGTCACAATCTTAGTATTTTTTTTCTACACTTTTGACACGTGCAGCGCACAAGCTTCCTGCTCGAAGACTCGTGCAAGCCTTTCCGAACGAACTTAGCGAGATCGCTAAGACGAAAGAGAGAGGAGTGGAACAAAATTGAAACTTGAAGGCTTTTATTAGTAAGAGAAAGGCTTACAAGTTTTGATTTGTGAGGAGCAAATGAATCTTCTCCCTATTTATAATGCTTCAAGAGACTTACAAGAACCTTCTAGAATAAAATATTTCATAGATTATTCTATGCATCATTAAATACAATGAATTCTCTAGAAAATAGAAACACTCTAGAAAATAGACCAAAAAATGTGGGCCAAAATGGTTTTACGTGACAATTTTCTACCACTCATCAGTTATCACCAGACATTCAGCACTAAGCTTTAAAGTTCAATTATGCAATTTAAAAGAAGAGAAGGTTCTTACGAGCTTTCTACGATATTCTTAGGCACTTTGGATTGCCGTCACTATTTATCCTTCAATCTAAACGACGCTTAGATTATTGCTCCGGAATCATCTTTTAGAGACAGATTTTTTTTTTTTTACCATCATGTTTAAATTCGATATAAATGAAAGAACAACTACAATCTAATTCCTATCAGGATTAACTTTAAATTTTATATTGTGAAGATATTAACAATTTTTTAAGTATAACTAAATTTTAATTAGGTGATTTAAACCAAAAGTTAATCCTAAGTGCTAACTAGTCATAACATATTGTTTTCGATGAGTTTATTTCATTTCGAAATTGGGAGGAAACAGTACGAATAATTGCGGAAAAAATTATAAATATTTGTGAGAAAAAAAACTTTCAATTGAAAAGTTTACACCCTAGCTCAGAGGTAACGAGGAAGACGCACCCATGCAAGCAAGTAGCGCTACCAATCAACTCTCGGTAAAAAAAAAAATAGAGTTTTAAGTCTAGATATGTCCAATTAAAAATTTTAACCTAATTTTTTTTTTCCGTTACACTGGGAAATTTTCATTGGAAGACATGAGACGGAGAGGGTGTAATGTGGAAAAAAAAATTCCAGAATCCAAATTTATTTCAATTGGACATGTAAACTTAATCTCTAAACTAGTACAAAATTCAGGGTCTAAACATTAATTAGCACTAAAAATATCACAAGGAATAAAGGTCAAATTGTAGATGTTTGTTCTGCTAACCGAACCTTATCAAGTTGTTTATTTAAGAGAATTTGAATAGTACCAGATAGTTATGGTTAGAAAACCAGCAATTACTGTGAGTTCATCATTACCATAAAGGACCGAGAGAACAAGCAAGTATTTAAGTGAGTAAATAATGCAAATTCTTTCACTCTACTACAAATTGATGCTTAAAATGAGAGTAAATAAACCAAGCATTATAAGATATTTTTCAAAATCCAGAACTGAATGTAGTCCTCACGTCCCATTAAACCATCATCTGGGCGCCAAAAGCTTAAAACAAACAGCTGTCAAAATTACTTCAAAACTGATGACAATTATCTAATTTAAAGCAATTGTTAAGCTGCAGCCACTGAAGGTTTGGATGCAGCAGAGAGTCTGGATCTTTTCTTGGCCAAGCTCTCACTCCTCTTGTCTCTCTGTTCCTTGAGCCTGGCAGCAAGAAGTTTCTGGTACTCGGCTGCCTCAGACTTGGCCTTTGCAATTCTCTTCTTCTTGTCAGCAATCCTTGCTCGCTTTCTTTGCAGTGTCAAAGGAGTCACAAGCCTCTGAATCTTAGGTGCCTTACTGTTCTTCTTTCCTGCAAAGAAAGGTTACAGGCCTGTAAGCAATGACTTGCGGCTTATCAAATTTAAAGCAAAGAAAGCTTACAGGCCTGTAAGCAATGACTTGCTGTTTATCAAATTTAAAGCTATGAGACTAATATGTTTTGAAGTCCTTAATCTATACTTAAATTAGTCAGCTATATATCAAGTCAATTCTAAAAAAAATGGTCACATGAATATAGGAAGTTGGCACACCAGTAAGAAACTCTGTATGACTTCCAGGAACTAGAGATGTCAGGAAAGAGGACCTATAGGAAAAAGTAGGAAAATGAACAGAGGCATGACATTCCTTGCATATATATAATTTGGCCACCCACAGCTTCATTTTAATAAGGTTTCACTCTTGCATAAATAGGTAAGTAATACTGATGAATCCATTTTAGCGTCTTAAATATTATTTAAGGTGCGGGTTTGAATTTAAGGCCCATTTGAACCTACAAGGCTACAACCCTTTAAATAAGTCACAACTGAATGAATTATGACGTGTTGATCTAAAATTAACCTTCAAATAAGTCAAATTAATGAATTATGATGTGTTCATCTAAAATTAAAAAAAGAACTTACCTAAATACAAGATTTTGGAGACAATATCACACCTTCTAAAAATTAAGGCAAAAACTGAACGAGCTAGCCAAGGGAACCAGATCCATGTGATGATAAATGCATTCAGTTAATAACTTAATATATGAACATATAAACTGTTACTGCATGGTTTAGGACAACAGTCTTCACCACTTAGAAGTCAAATGCCCAGCGCAACAAGATATAAATGTTAAGGGTTCTTATCATTAAGTTTCTCCCCCTAACTAAATTAGATAAATAGTATAAAAAAAACACAGAAAAGATACTATAATAGCTAATTACTGGGCAATTCCATTGCCCATATAAATAAGGTACTTATTGACATGGATCATGGTTGTCTCCTAGACAAACCTAACCAGAGCAGGGTGGTACAGAAAACAGGTTCTCCTAGTTGGTTGGATTGAATCCACAAGTTGTAGGTCAGGTCCGGGTTCACCCATATACTGGTGAAATAAGTTTGCCAGACTGCATAGATTTTAACCTATTTTGCACAGCCAGGTAAATGGTGCTCATACCCATATCACGTCTGAACCCGTATTCATGTTACCTATGTTACTATATGTGTACCTATTTTCAATTGTCCGTATCCCATACACGTATCATGTGTTCATCAGTTTTCATGCAACATAGTATTTTAACGTAGGAATTATTAAACCCACCACCTTATCTAATCCATAAAGGAATCTTTTTCATACCAGCCCAAACAAAAGGTGGAAGATTTGGGCTGAGAACATAACTGGTAAGGCAATTTTCAAGTGACGACGCTTCAACAACCAATTCCTGATACTTATCTAAATTCCAAATGGATTTTCTAAGATACAACCAAACATTTCTAAGATACAACCAAAAAGAAGTGGGAAATTAGGTTATCAAATTATGAAGCTTCTCTGAAAAATTAACATGTTATTTGCTATGTTGTCAATCTCGTACGATGTGTATCGTGTGTCGTACGATACAAAATAAACTCTATACGAACGGTATGGGTGTAAAATGTATACGGATGGGACACAAATTCGTGCACTACAGTTTCATTTTTTTCTCTATTTGGTGTCTCATTGACCATTGTTTCCATTATGGACATCACGGTGTTTAGTGGATAAATTAATGGATGTTAAGAACTTATGACGGCTGTGTAACTTGTGTTTCAGTTACACCTTTATTTGTCAACTTTATAATGACTGATACTTAGATGCGTAATGACACTCTTTATTGTAGCTTAATGTGTTAAACTTATCCTTATATGTTATATTATTTTTCAATGTATTTGCTAATGGAAGTATGTATCCAACGATACAATAAGGTACGATACACAATATGATAATCAAGCAAACTGATACATGATACGTATCGCAGTATGACAAAATAGGTTATTTGGTACAGAACAAAGCTCACCACTATTCCGTCCCAAAATAACACTATTTAAAAATGGCAAGATCATAATACAAAAATCACAAACCATCCTCTTCTATTTCTCATGAGAGTATGTCCTTCTAGAACTAGTAACTATCCAGTCCCTTATTACCTTTATTTTTTTTCATTAGTTATCCTTTGTCCCAACCATTCCATAGACAAAATTATCAGATGCCACTCCAAGAAAAAGAATGTCACGGCTAAACCATCACATAAGTTTTACTTCATCGGATCAATTATAAACCACCTCTTCCTCTCCAGAAAGTACACATCTTATTATATATTTGTGTCAACACTAATTTCAGTTATACTAGGAATTACTTCAAGATTGTACAATATACAAATCTGCAAAGCATTATCGGTCTTAAACACAACTTGCCTAAGATATTAGTGTAAATGCTAAATAATCGTTAGAAACATAATGAAACAATAAACCAAGGTTCAAAATATCGGCCATATCAAATCGGAATTGAAGGTAGACGATTGGACACTCAACCAAAATCTTGGTATTGGCCTGGTAATATTCATGAGAGACGGATATCGGTCTGTACCAGACGAAATTTGTAGCATATTGGCAGCTACCAACTGATGTCAGGTAAAATCTGAAAATATCAGCTGGTACCAACTGATACCAGCCAAAATCTGTAAAATATCAGCTGGTACCAACTGCTACCAGTCAGGAAAAAACATCTTTAGTATGATCGGTTTTTGTGGTTGGAGAGAGGATGTAGTGGTGGGACGAGTGAATGGTCAACTGTATAAGTGGCAGCCAATGAATGGTTTGGACGGAAGTGGCAGGTAAGGCATGGTTTTGAATGGGTTTGTTTCTTAAAAGTTGATATGTTGCAGACCATGAATGAATGGAAAGAATGACGGCCATCTTTTGTTTTGGATCTGCTTCTTCACTATAAATGGACAATGTGGCGGCAGCCAAGGGTTGCTTTTCCCACACATGCGTATGTTGTGGTAAGTGAATGGTTAGAGGGTGGCAGCCATGGGTTTGCTTTACTCTCTCACTCTAATAGATATAGATAGATAAATTACTTGGATTAAAATTAAAAATATGAGTATTTTTTGGTGTATCCATGTCTGCACAACTTATGTCTAGCAAGGTCCAAGTCTGACCAAAATGAAGTTAAATAATTGGGTCATATCAATTATATGCAAAAGATTTCATGAAAATTAAGTTGTGAGTGTGTGTGTGTGTAGCTTTCAAAAACCAAAAAAAAAAAAAATCCAATACAATGATCCGATCCGATCAGGAACTGCCGACACCAACGAAAGTGCCGATACCGATACTCGTAAGAAGGATTTGATACCCCGTTCCCGATATCGATATTTTGAACCTGGAATGAAACATATTGAACCCTAAAATACAAGCAACCATACATATTAATCTGCTTTTTTTAACACATCCAGAGTCTTTCTACATTCAGATATCAAATCATGAATAGTTTGATGAGTTGGTCAAAAAGAGTTCTAATACAAAATCCTAGGAAGACATGCACATGAGTGGCATAGTAAAGACACTCCTATGATGAAAATATAGAATAGAAGCAAAGAAACTACAAAAATTAAAGTTGCATCTGTGCCGTGTCATGCCGTACATATATCAGGCGCGACACACTCCAAATATACCATTTCACCAAACCAAAAACCACTTATGAGTTGGGGAAAAAAGAGTTCATAACAGACTCTGGAAAGGCGTGTACATGAGGTGCAAAGATATTCCTATGAATCTATGCTGGCATTAACACTAGGAACGATAAAACTTCAAGAATCAGTGTTGTACACGGGTTAGACCGGCACGACGCAGACTCGAATATAACAAGGTTCATTGTATCGGTATCAGTTTCGTCCCATTCCTAAGCATCGGGATCGCCGGTATCGGCACTATCGGCGGTTTCGGATCGAAGTATCAGATTTTTTTTGGTATAGGAAAGAAAATAACTATTAATATATTATCAATATTTTAGAAAATATATTTTATATATTTAGGCATACTTTTATGTATCTTTAGTATTGTTTCTTAATAGTTCTAAAATTGAATGAAATATTAGTCACTTCCCAATTGGTTTACATGCGATAGATAAGTTTTCTTCTTTTACATGCTTTTACAACCTTACTATACACCATTGCTAATTGGTCTTTTTCATTCAATTTTCTTTGACGAATTGACTGGAAAAGAGACCTTCAATGTCGATATCGGTCGGTATCCAATATCGGATCGGGACAAGCCAAACAGTATCGGTATCGGCCGTATCGGATCAGTATCAGGCGATACTGCAAACTATGGAATATAGGCAGTTCTACCTAATGTACAATTGATTTAGTTAGTCCAAGAAGAGTTCTACAAGACAGACTCCTAAGAAGGCATGCACATGAGTGGCAGAGTAAGATACTCATATGACGACATACCATTACACACTAGAAAGCTCTGAAACTCCAAGCAGTGTCCTATATGTTTGGTAAGTCCAAAATGCTCTATTGATGGCAGAAGCTATATTGTGTACCATTATGTTTGTATCGTATCAAATCTGCGTCTGTGAAAACATCATATACAGAAGGGCAGAGTAAAATACTAATTTCTTAATGAAGTCAAGTATTTAATTGACAACTTAGACTGATAACAAAAACATAAAAAAAATGATAACAATAACATGATTATTAATTTTGACAAAAAAACAGGATAGCTTTAAACTATACATAGATAAGTACTAGGAGATTGCACCAGCAATAGTATTAGTTGCAAGCTGCAACATAGTTCAAGAAACTAATATAAACAAATAACTGCAAATAAATAATAAACGCATCTATTTTTGTGCTGAAATAATTCTCAAATTCAATGCCAGGAAACGAAAATATAACTCCAGAACAGCTAAACAAATGGTTATTGACCCTACTGGTGATTTTAAATAATTATCTACTCTTAACAATAATCCTGAACCAGTTAATCTTGTTTATTATCCAGATCTCAATCGTTTCAAAGAGTTAGTTTAGAAGAATATACAGGGTTGTCCTTAAAGTATCATTAACTACTAAACACCAATTGATTACAAGAAAGAAGTATTTCAATATTTAACAACAATACATGCGGAAAATTAAACAACAGCTTACCAGTTTTGGAAGTGAACGTTCTGCGGTATGTGTTCACATACTTGCGAACATCATCCTCCTTGGATAGGTTAAACAACTTCCTGATTTTTGATGCCCTCTTAGGTCCTCTCATTCTTGGCTTTTCAATGTCAGTCAACCCAGGGAGATCATTTTCACCCTTCTTGACAATGACCAGATTCAAAACTGAGAGGTCCTGACTAACTATGCAGCCACGAACTGATTTCCTCCTACGCTCACCATTACGCCTGCCATACCCACGGAAGCAAGGAGTACCTGGGAAGGACCAACACCACCTGTAAATAATATAAAACAAGAGAAAGAAGGGAATAAAGTAGTTACCTCTATGCAGCAGCAGGCGGACACGTCCTGGGGTCAACACTCCCTGCTTCATGGGAAACCCTTGCTTGTCACATCCTCCCATGATCTTAAAAACATAGCCCTTAAATTCCTGTAGAACGAACCAAAAATTAAGGTCAAATAATCTTAACGCATTGCATGTAAATTGGTAAATTGTCCAAATTTATAGGATGTTAGATGTATGATACCTCACCAAGAGCATCACCACTGACTTCCTGGGAGATCCTCTTGTCATAAAATGCACGTCTGTACAGTCAAATGAGATTCTCATGATGTCACAGACAAAGCACAGCAGATATACAAGCAGAGTAATGAATAACATCAAACAGAAAAGCAAGAAATAAATGTGGTTTCGAGACCGCAACCTCAGGCAACAAATACATGCACTTTTAATATTATTAGCATCTCAGTAACGTAACATATAGGGAAAAATTACATCAAACCAACTTGTACTGTTCACATTCAATCGGGACATAATTACCAAACTGGAACAAATGGGACAAGTTATTAAACATAGTTTTCCAGCAAAAAAGTCCGTATGATCAAGAACTTCTAGGGCATGCCTGTTAATGCCAATGACAGGACATCAATATAAGCCATGGTATGGTGAACCTGCACTTTCTCAACCTATGTTGCACAGAAAAGGCAAAACTGTGGAAGTATTCGTCTCTTGTCTGTATTCATGCAACATAAGTGACAACTTATTATACTTATTTTAAAATGTATGTATCCCATATACATCTTGTGTCCTTATCAGTAAAGGTAACTGCATTCGTGCAACATAGTGGACTGCATTCGTGCAACATAGTAGACTGCATAAAGAAAGCAATAAGAGTGCACATTTAAAACAGGGTTTTAATATCTGAAGTAAGACGGGCTTGTATTAAACTGCTAAAAGACCACATGCATGCGAACTACAGACCTACTAAAAATGTATTCGTAAAGCCTCTTGGGAAATAGACCTGATGTCACGGAACCAAAATTACAAGTTTATTGGCTACACTATGCATTCATTCTAAACAGAAATTTTACTGTAGCAGCGTACACCTTTTGCAAATTGTATTAGAAGGTCAAAGTTAACAGCACAGAACCCCATACACAATGGCACATAAAGAAGGAGAGGAAAACGCCATCAATACTAGTGTTTCAAGCCAAAAAATGCCATTGCTAATGGCGTTTTCTTCCCTCTTTTTTTTATGTTAAAGAGGGAGAAAATGCCATTAATAGTGGTGTATCACTAAAGGAAAGACGTGTAGGGTGATCAAAAAAATTTAATTAATAAATGGTTGGGAAGAAATAATTCACAAAACATGCTTTCACATACTTTCACATGCTTTCACATACGTATACAGTTACACATGCTTTCACAAAACAATTATACTTTCAAAGCAACCACCGCCATTTCTACTGGCGTTTTTCACATTATTCACAAATAATAATAATAATAATTCACAAAACTTTACTAATTGCGTTTTCACATGGATATTACCAACCACCGCCATTTACACTGGCATTTTTCACATGCTTTCACTCTTAGAAAATAAATAAATAAAAATAAATAAATAAAATAGAGGGAATAAAACACCGTTAGAAATGACATTTCTTGCTTGAAACATCAGTATTTATGGCGTTTTGTACCATTAGACCAAACTTCACAAAACTTTGACCGTCGATCTATGTTGATCATCATGTTAAAATTTGTTGGCCAAGGTCCTAGAGTTTTAAGAAAATTATGATGAGTAGATCTCTGTTATGGGCAAGGTTCAAAGTTTCGGCATCGGAATCGGTATCGGACTATTCCTATGAGTATCGGCGGTATCAGTAGTATCGGTGGTTTCGGATCGGAATATCGGATTTTTATATATCTAAAAACAAACAACTATTAGTAAATTATTAACAATTTAGAGAATATATTTTATACATTTATGCATAATTTAAAGTATTTTCGGTGTTGTTTCTTAGTATTTTTGATATTGAATGAAATAGTAGTCATCCTTGTCGATTGATTTATATACGATAGATAAGTTTTCCTCTTTTATATGTTTTTACAACATTATTATGCTTTTACACCCTTGCTAATTGGTCTTTTTAATTCAATTTTTTTTTGCCGAATTGACCGGAAAAGAGACCTCTAATGTCGGTATCGGTCAGTATCGGGTAACGGTCGGTATCGGATCGGGACATACCAAACTGTATCGGTATCGGCCGATACTTCAAACTATGGTTATGGGGTGTACTATTATAGTAAGCCAACACTACTTGAGGAATGTACTTGTGCAACTTGTTTCTTATGTTGTATCTTATGATATACTGGAGCCTCTTCTTCATATCTCATTACTTGTCTAGGAAAATTTCAGGTATTTAGGCCCATCAAGGTAGCTTCTCTAGCCTCCAACTTGTCCTCTAGGTTTTATTGCAAAATACTCACTGTTTCCTATACTTGGCTAGGAATGTGGAACCTTTTGAAGGTTGCATTTGGCTGACAGCATGTTGCAGTATTTGGTCAATCTTACATGTGCCCGTGTACATTTTTGTGAAATTTTGATGGAAGAAAGGTTTAGATGAAAATGATATGTTCCTTTTAAGGAAGAGGTCATATTGCAACTTCTGCAAACTGAGGCATGGCTTCTTTGGGTTAAAGAACAAATCCTTCAAATCCTTCTCTCCCGTCCTCCCTGTATTTGGTCATGCAAAAGTCATCAGTAGAAGTTAATATCTTTGCAAGTTGCAACATACATGATGGTGATAAGAACTCTAATCAGTCTATGGGCTGTTGCTTTGCCATCCAATATTTCAATTTTCCTCTCCTTCCATGTTTCACCCAGTTTGATGCTATGCAAAAAAGGACGAAGATACAGGTTTAGTTCTTTCTACAGAGACGACTAGTTTCATGTGTTTTTGAATTTACAACAACAAAAACAGGGTTGATGTTAATTTAGCAAGAAGCCTTTCAAGCTATTTACTATTTAGAACAATAAAATGAGGATATGAGATAACATACTCAATTTATGCAATTAGTGCGTCTCTGTCTACATGATGGAAAGGAAAATCTTCTTTACCTATCCATAATGATGGTATCAGTTTTCTAACATTATGTTTTGTTTAGCTGGAGTTGTTTGCAAGCTAAGCTAAACAAGTACTTATTTGTGTGTAATTTCAGCTCACTGGGAAAATATGGCACTATGGTTGATGATCTGTGTATGATTCATAAGGCTCTTAAATTTGGATTTTGGACTAAGACGTGCTTTATTATTTCTTGTCTGATGGTTATGGGCTTTTTTTCTGCTCATGCATACTAAGGTACTGCTGGTTCATCCTTGACCTTGATCTTTATTTTCTTGGCAGGACTTGACAACCTTCGTTTGTGTTTGCATTCCCGAGTTCCTCTCTCTATGAAACTGAGAGGTTGGTGCAAGACCTAGTAAAATTTGAGATTGTTTCTCATAATATCATCATTAACCAAGTACTTTTTGATGACTAAGGTACACAAATGTTTTAATAAGAGGAGTGATTCCATAATCTACTGCATGCTTGTTTATATCTTATTTAAAGGTCACTTCATCTCGATCTGAAGTAAATGCTTAATCTTGTAGCCGTTGAATCCAAGTTGCTTAAAGCACGCATAAAGATGCAACAGAAATATATAGATCAATTATATATGTTGTATGATGACTTCAATATAACCAAGTTGAAGTTGCTTGAAGAAGAGGTAACAAGTTTCTGCCTTACCCAATGACTCTTCAGATATTAATTTGTGCACGTTGCTCTCACAGAACTAATTTCTTGTAGGTTTGTGGTGTGGACGCTTTGAGAAAATTTTCTCATCACTACACAAAACCATACAAGCCTTCTTTAGCAAGAGGGACAATAGAGGAGCTTGAACAGCGGGTATCCTTGTTGAGATCTCAGCTAAAAGATGCAGAATCAGAGCTCCTAAAAAAAATCAACTCTTCTCTCATTACCTTGCCTTTAATTTTAAAGTTCCCATGATTATTGAATTTGATGAATATAGGGAGTTCTTGTTCTGTAATAGTGTCTCCATACTCAGTAACAATTAGTTAATATTTAAGGGATATTTTAGGAAATGTTCCTATCCAAAATGTTAAAACTAGCATATACCCCACTAAAAAAAACTAGCAAATGCTCCCATTATGTGTAAAAAATAAAAAAAAAGTTAAAAAAGTGGGGGCATATATTAAAATTTTAATTACTCCGTACAAAGAATGAGGACATTTCCTTTTCTTTTTTTAAAAGTGGACGTATATGCTAGTTTCAACATTTTGTTTTGGGGCATTTGCTAAAATATCCCAATATTTAATGCTTTCAACGAGAATTTCTGTATTAGAGCATCATTAGTAGTTGGGACTCCAATGCAATTTGGGGTCCAAAATTTCCAAAAAAAGAAGAAGGTAAATGTAGAATGGGTTGGGTTTGTATGAGAATAGTAGGAAATGATGGATCACCATGGACATGCCCTAATCATCCTATCCTTTACCAAAGCCACCTCTAACTTCCAACAAATGAATTCACATTTTACCCTATCTTCTATCATGTTGCCACTAATCCATCTCTAGCTAGTATCCAATAATGAGCTTAGAACCTTCTATCTGTAATGCACCTCTAGTAATTCAGTTGGAATTTAGCCTATTTTATCTTTGTACTCTGGTATAGTGTGCAATTTCAAAAAAGTATCTGCCGTTACAGTAAATTTCTGGATTCTAAACATTACAGTCCGCAAAGCAAATTCTGATCAAAACGCTTGTCAGAAGCTTAAATGTAAATCATTTGGTGTCTTGTGATCAGCGAGCTTGAACAGCGGGTATATTATGCTGCAGTGACCCAAGCACTAGCTCCATATCTTTACATGGCATGCCATTGAGAAACCTTTTTTATCTTCACTTACATACTAGTCTATCTAATATGCCTAGATGGAATCACAGTGCACAATTTATGCAGAACCCAGACTTGAACTTAATATTAGGTCTCCAAATCTAGCTACTCCTATGGATTTCACTTGCCAAGTGATTGATACTTAGTTGCTTCTATCTATACAGGAATCACACCAAAAAGAATCACTATGGAGTTTGGGTAAAATATCAAAGTGCTGGAATGAGATGAAACTGGTAGATTTTGCCATTTTGGGATATTTGTGCTCAAGTTAAAATCTTTACTATGCCACTTGCATTACAATTCAGTACTTAACTGAATCGATAAACATATGCAACCCATATTCACAATTATAAAAAAATCCACAGTCGACCTAAGACTTTGATTTCATCGCTATTATTGTACACTTGTCTCAATTTCTCATAATCTTTCCCACTGCTTAAAATTCCAAAAACCCGGCATATTTGATGGTCATGACAGAGAGACAAGCGCCAAATAATCCAACACTTAACCATGTCTTCCCACAAACTTCCCGACTCCCCAATGCAGTATAGACCACGATCTTTGGGACAAGAGAGTAGCTACCAATGGAGATCTACGAAACAATAATCATTATTAAAGAAGTCGAGAAGAAATATCTCACAGTTTCTGGTCGTCATCGATCTCGAGCTTCTTCTGGCACCCGGTGGTCGGGTTCGCGATGTTGAACTGCAACGTGTGGATGGGAGTGTTAGTCCACAAAACCGTAGAAAAAAAAAATCTATCGAGAACGAAGCAGAGACTAAAATTAGGATTAGGGTTCTTTTGGCGGGGAAAAACCTTCATATTGTTGGGCGGGAGCGATCAGGACCGAAAGCGCCGCCGAAAGAAGAAAAAAAAAGGAAACGAGCGCTAGGGTTTTTGCTTCGTATGGAGTTCCAAAATCCGGCTGGAATGTGTTATATAGGGAACTCGTGCGTGAGCGATATGATGGTCCGCTAATCTGGACCATCGTTTTTGGGTTGAGTTGTGGCCCTTTGGGTTGGAAAAACTTTGACCCATTTGTATTTGGTTCACGGAAATGTAAGAAAAAAAAGGCTTTTGATAAGGGCACTACCATATTTACTTGGGACTAGTCCAGGATTGGGACTAGTCCATTAAAGAGGAACTTTTACTTATACTAACCCAACATTTTACTCATACTAGCCCACTACTTCCAAACCCTCCCAAACCCTCCCCACCCGACCGGAGCTTTCTCCCCTCCCGCCGGTCGATCTCCACTATCCTCCTCCTCCTTGTCGATGGCTCCCAAAGTCTCGAAAGAACCAAGGTACAAATCATCATTCTCCTTGTGCTATTGTATTTGCAAAATTGTCCAAAAATTTTAAGAAATTCTCTTGCATTTTGAAAATTTTGAGTGATTTTTTTTCCATTATTCAAATGAGGGCATACAAGTCCTTAGCGGAGTTTAGGATGTAGTTTAGACGTTCACTTGGTTGATCGAACACGATTTTAGGGCGTACAATGTCGAGAATCCTCGACATTGTCGAGCAGTATCGGGCGGGACTGTAGAAATTCCTACAGTCCCATATAGATTTAGGACTGTAGGAAAATCGACAATCCTATATATATTAAGGACTGTCGAATTGTCTACAGTCCTAAATTTATATAGGACTGTAGGCATTTCAACAGTCCTAAAAAATAAGGACTGTTAAAAATTCTGCAGTCCTGTATACTTACAGGACTGTAGAAATTGCTACAATTCTCAATGTAAAATTTAATTATTATGTTAAAATAGAAATTAATTTTTGGCTGTATATATTAATTTTTGTCTTATAGTCATGCCCCTGGAAAGGACACTGTGGATGAAGATATGAGAAGACACCATACTGCGTCGATGCGTAAGGAACGCGCAGTTTCGCGTACTATTGAACCGGACGTCACTATCCGCGAGCCCGAGGCACGTCCTGAAGTGAGGAAACGTCGATTGACGAAGAAGACTGCCTTCGTTCGAAGAGACGTGCTCCTCCTAGTTCTTCCGGTTCTTCTTCCTTCTCCGATGAGGACATGCCAAATATTCCAAATCGGCCTACTGATGGTTCAGGACCTTCTCAGCCTGCAGATAGTCCTGTCGAGAGTCTTCCACAAACTCTCGGAAACCGGACTACTGATGGTTCAGGACCTTCTGAGCAGGCAGATAGTCCAGTCGACACTCGTCCAAACGATTGCTCTATGTTACCGTCGATCGAAAACCATATTGCATACGAAATATGGAACAATCCGGTAAGTACATTACGTTATGATAAATTTATATATAGTTGTAAGTTCAAAGTTCATTTTACATAGAGGTTTAATTTCATCCAATTGTTGACTTTTCAGGAGAGTGGTCGTATGTTGACGGTGATCAACCACGAAAAAAAATGCAATACATGGAGGTATGAATTATTGGGAGATGATGTGAAGGCAAAAATCAGTCCCACCGGTCTACAATATTTGGGTAGCTACTCATATACGACGGTGGATAATGCACTGATTTCAGCATTTGTAGAACGGTGGCATCCAGAGACCAACACTTTCCATCTACCCAATGGGAGTTGACGATTACCCTTGATGACGTCCATCATTTATTGGGACTTAGGATTGATGGTCGTCCCATGATGAATCAAACTTTTGATGAGTCGAGCATCAACTATTACGACTATATTGTCGATTATGTATCAGGGTGTCTGGGAGTTGATGCCACTAGTTTTACTAGTCTTCGAGAATTCAAGAAGTCCTACGGACTTCCTCTAAAATATTTGGAGGAGATATTGGCTGAGCCGGCCCCCGAAATTGATAATAGCGATAATGTGGCCCGCGGATATATGCAGTTCATCTTAGGGCTGTCGGCATTACCGATAAGTCAGGAACGTCCATAAATGCCAAGTATCTCCTCAATTTGGACAACATTGACACGGTGGACGAAATATCTTGGGGAAGCGGTATACTGGCATACCTTTACCGCGAGCTTGGTGCGGCATCCCGTGTGGGTTCGAAGACAATATCCGGATGCCAGACTCTACTCCATGTACAGATATATCTTTGTCAACTTGTATACATAAATTTAAATTGTGTTGTTTATTTTTGGACTAATATATTTTTAACCTGGTAACGTGAAGGCATGGATATACGAGCACTTTCCAACCCTGCAGCGGGCGAAACTGAACCGAGGGTATGACGAGAACCTGCCTAGAATGTGCCGATGGAAGCCAAGTAAGGAAGATGCCAAACGTTCTCACACATTGGCCGCCCTACGCCATGCAATCGAAGATTTGACGACAGAAGAGGTGATTTTTGGATCTAATTTTGTACTTAATTGGTATTAATTTACTACGTTATGCTAAATGACGTTATGGTAAATTTTATGTGGTGCAGATTGTATGGGATCCATACCGTGATTTGCGACAGACTAGCCGTCCATTGCAATCAATCGCCTTATATCACGGTCTTATCAGTTGTCATGAAATCGTAGAGGCTTATATGCCGGATAGAGTGCTCCGTCAGTTTGGCTACGTACAAACTGTCCCAAGGCGCACTTTGCAAATGATAACTCCTCCGCGCGGGACAAAACCGCTAAACTATATTCCTGCGTCGTTCAACTGGTATCGGCCTTCTTCACCGAGTGGCAACGCCACGTTATTAGAGATATCGACCGGCAAGCAGCAGTCAATATGGCGGAGTGCAGTGACGACTACCTCGCCTACTACGCCGGTGTCGGACTACCGACCTTGTTCCAACGCGGAGGGGATATTGTGCGTGTACCGTCAGATCTTCCTGCCAAATCGGTCTTGTATACTGCACTGGTCAAGATGGTGAGCCTACTTGTAGACCTTAAGTTTGATATTTGTAACTGTGGCTAACAATTTTTTTTATTTCTCATGAATAGGAAAGGAAAGTGAAGAAGTTGGGGAGAAGCCTCGTAAGTTGCCAGGGTTCAAATTATATGACAATCAATGACGAACTCCAACAAATCGACAACCCTGAATAAATTTCCTTTCTTGGAAAATAGAGAGCAACGCACGAAGAGGCGCCATGAAGTTTAAACAATCATTTTGAGTTGTAAAAGTTTGACTGAATATGACTTTTGAGAATTGTCAAAATTTGAGCTGTAAAAGTTGTAAAAGTTGTAAACGTTTGACTGAATATGACTTTTGACGATATTGAGGCTTTGAGTTGTAAAAGTTTAAACTATAATTTTGCCTTGTTGTGACACTTTGAGTTAATTTTGCCTTCTTGTGACACTTTGAGTTAATTTTGTCTTGTAAAAGTTGTATCAAAGTTTAAACTATCAATTTGAGTTGCATACATAACTGTGCATATATAAAAGTGGGCATACTTTAGGACTATCACAATCTGGACAGTCCTAGTATACACTAGGACTGTCAAAATTTTGACAGTCCTAAAGTTATATAACTTTAGGACTGTCAAAATTTTGACAGTCCTAGCACTAGGACTGTCAAAATTGTGACAGTCCTAAAGTTTAGTATACACTAGGACTGTCAAAATTGTGACAGTCCTAAAGTTATATAAATGTGCATATATGGCAAGGGGCAAACTTTAGGACTGTCACAATTATGACAGTCCTAGTATATACTAGGACTGTCATAATTGTGACAGTCCTAGTATCCTAGCAGTCTTACATATTGACAGTCCTAAGTTATTAGTAGCAATGCACAATATTCAGTCAAAATCTTCATAACTCCTTTCATTACACAACATACAACATATTGTTCAATATACACTTAAACATACATGGATCAACAGAAAATACATTTTCATTATACAGTATCAATCGATTAAAATATCAAAGTAGTCGTCCGGCATGATTTTTGGATCCTCCATCTTCATCATCTTCTTATAGGCCGCCATTGCATCCTTGTAGAGTGTCGTCCATGCGATCGCTTCCTCTGGTGCGTGTTTATACCAAAGCGTAGAAGGTGACAGAATTAGAGAATGAGCGATCAACCTTGGGATGACAAAGTGTTGTCCGACAAGCCCTATGCAACATAGATTGGATACTCGGTGTTCGGCCGGGGGGGGCACACATTGGAAAGAAAGTATTGTTAATACCTTGTGAGATAATTACAATAGGTAACTTATACCTATTAGATAATACGTAAGCAGCAGGCGGGACATCCATGTAATGGTCTGGTCCGGTAACTATTTTCGTACAAGGTATGCCTGCCAACAAATCTCCAACAATTTTTTCGCCAAGTATTTGGCTATAGAAGGCTAGTCGTGACTCCAACTCCTCGTACAGCTCTGCCCTAACCTGTCTCCATCCTGCTTCAACTGAATAGCCTAGTTGTCTTGCTAGTGCATGGTATCCACAGTGGCCATCCGCAGGAACATCAACAATAGACCAAATGAAATTCCGTATCTCAGGTAGGAAATTTTCAATGTATAGACTATAAGAAACAGAAAAGTTTTCAACACCCTCCGTCGTGCCTGCATCTATCATTTTCTGTTTCTTCCCCCTTCGAATAGTTAGCTTACTCTTTTTCTGCGGAAATACCCCCCATCCATTACGGACTTGGCCTCCAAACTGCGTTCGATATGTTCAAATAAGGATGGATCTCTTTTAGTTGACTCTTCCTCCTTTTTTGCTCTGCTCTTTCTTGACTGTGGTCTTCCCTTAGGAGTTCGAACAACGGATGGCTCTTGCAATCGAGTTGTTGCTGGGACTACAATCTCTTGGATTTAAAACTCAATGGATCTTCTCTCCGGTTCCGATGCGCCACACCACCTTGCGTGAAGTAGTTTCACTTGGGGTAACGCAAAGAAATTATCTTGCACTTCCACCGTCGGCATTATCGACAGCTGTCGCCAATGTTGATCAACACCATCTATTGGAATAGGTATAGATTCACGACGGTATTCGTTGATCTCATGTGCACACGAAAGTCCGAGTGAATGTCGATATGAACAACCGTAAACCTCGGGATCATAACCCACCGACTTCGACCTACGAATCTCCTCAAACAATAATCCCAAGCCCTTGTGAGATACCACATGGGTTAAACCATCCAAGAGGTGTTCTTGCTTGTATTCATGCTTTACAATATTGAGGCTCATCTCAAATGATGCTACAATATCGTTTACCGTGGCAATAGTCATCAAATGAATCGATTGCCAAACAGAGACAAAATTACCGACCGATGACCGTAGATATCTTTTTAAACATGAGTGTGCTCCTTCGACCCGGTTCGTATGGATC
This sequence comes from Iris macrosiphon, assembly GCA_036927795.1. NCBI lineage: Eukaryota > Viridiplantae > Streptophyta > Magnoliopsida > Asparagales > Iridaceae > Iris > Iris macrosiphon. The sequence goes on from JAYESA010000008.1 coordinate 196,820,748, forward strand.
GTTCCATAATGCTTCACCATGTTGGTCCATGCTAAGATGAATTGCTCTTTATGTTGTTCTAGCCAAGTATCTTTGATATAAGATATGCATGTCGGGTTACTTGGCTCCCACTTTTGTTGGAACATGTACCATGCTGCGTCGTAACTGTCTGTAGTACTTTCTCGCCATACAAGACTCCAATCACTGTAGAATTCTTCGAAGCGAAGCATGTCAATTTTACCGTCCATTGTTTCAAATTTTTTCTTGCATTGAGCTTGGATATTTCTATTTATATGCCAAGTGCATAGTAGTCTATGCGCATGAGAAAATACAATATCTATAGCATTTATCAACGCATATTCTCTGTCAGTAACAAAAACAGACGGCTCTTTGTAACCTGTGTAAAGGGATTGTAGTTTCCTCAACGCCCATGTGTAATCCTCTACTGTCTCACTCTTCATAAAACAAAAAGCGACTGTAAATGTTTTTCCCGTAAACGTAAACCCGACAACGTGAAAAAGAGATATCTTGAACTTGTTGGTCTTATATGTACAATCAAGGACCAACACGTCTGCGAAGGACCGAGCCAAGTGTGTGCAATCAGGATGAGCCCAAAACAATGAAAGGAGTTCATCAGTTTGCGGATGTCTTCTATGGTACTCCACGTAGTGATGCTCCCCAAGCAACTTCAATACTTGCTGCATCGCCATTCTTCCTTTCATACTATTGTATTTCGCTCTGGCCAAACTATTATAGATCGTCCTCATGGTAGACTTGTTCCCATATTGTTTTTGTCGCACAGCAGAATAAATTTGTTTCGGTGCAACTCCTGAAAGGAACAATTCTTCAACCAACTTTTTCTCATCCTCCTTCAACCGTGCCACGTAGGCATGACCCGTAAGTGTCCCTGGAATAGGATGATTGTGTCTTTCATTCTTAACTTCGATTATCCACTTCACATCTTCAACTTTTACAATCAACACCTTCAATGGACAACCACATTTTCTCGTCCCAACGTTTTTCTTAGGGATTTCTTTTTCAACAACACCCTTTTTTTTATGATGCTCCCTAAACACACCTCCTTTTTCGCATCCAAGCTCAAGATATTTTCGGCCCGGCCGAGATCGGATGGATCTTGCAATGACAATAACTACGTTATGTCGTCTTCCAACTTCTCTGCACCACTCTAATGCTTCTTCATGGCTTGCAAATTCAATATTCGTTGAGAAAATATCATCCACATCAACACCAATAGCAGGATGTACCACAATATCTGAACAAGGTTGGTCCTATAACCAATATAAAATAATATAAAAATTAATAACTTCATATAATTATCCAGGACTGTCACTATTTTTACAGTCCTATTTTTAAATAGGACTGTCCAAATTATGACAGTCCTACTTTTATATAGGACTGTCAAATTTATGACAGTCCTCTATTAATTTAGGACTGTAGATTATTTGACAGTCCTATATTTATATAGGACTGTCTAATTTTTACAGTCCTAACTCGTGACTGTCGAATTAGGGTTGTCGTTTTACGTACCGTACGTGCTTCAGAACAACCAACTTGTTCTTCGGAACGTCCGGAGTGCATATTTAATGAATTGGACGATCCGACTTCGTCATCGAACATTTTTTCATGCATTGTTCCTACAATAATCAAAATAAACTAAATCTTTTTCGGACAATTGCAAAACTTATTCATCGTAGGTTGTCGAAGACATACTGGAAGAATATTCCTTGGAGTATCACCAAAGTAAAATCTCCCTCCAACCACAACTAGCTATTTCCAAATTTAGGTTTGGGCTTGGTGGAATGAGGGTCTCTTAAGTCTAGGTGGAATGCCCAAAATAGAAAGCCATTTCACTTTTATACTTTGGTGTGGGCTAGCCCCAAGTAACTATGAGAGTGGCAAACTTGTAATTTTGGGAAATGGACTGTCAAAATTTTGACAGTCCTAACAATTTGTAGGACTGTCAAAATTTTGACAGTCCTTCCAAGTGGTAGGACTGTCAAAATTTTGACAGTCCTGATTATAACAGTGGGCTAGCCCCGAGTAACTTTCATGATGGCAAACTTGTAATTTTTTGTAAATTTCCAATGGGCTAGCCCCGAGTAAAATGTGTAGTGCCCTTATAATTGACAAAAAAAAAATTTAATTCTTTGTTTGTTTGTTTTTTGTTTGTTTTTTCTAATTTTCATCTATTGGGAGTTGGAATCAAGAAAATTGAAAAATAAAAAATTGGATACTTAAAAGTGTAAAAAATAATAACTTTCATTTCCTGTTCAATTGTTTTTGCATTGTATAGTAAAGATTTTTATTTTCCATCCTTAAGATTCCGCGAACCAAATGATACCTTAGACTACATGTAATAATAAAAAATAGAAAGGGTCACGTTAGTGGGAGACCCGACTCCCGGGACCATAAAATATTATTGAATACCAATTTGCTCACAACAACCACACAAAACACATATATTACATAACAAAATACAAAAAAAAAATTGTCACACGAAGAAGTCTATTATGGAGTTGAGTAAACCATAGTTGTAGTTCAACTTTCAGCGAAAATCTAGAGTCATATACTTGTAAAGGGTTGCGATCTTTTAAATTTTGTTTTTTGTTTAAAAAAAAAACATAAAAACACTTACCATTTTTTTTTCTTTTTTAAACAATAAACAAATAAGACAAATGATACGGTTTATAGACTTTATAGTGTAAAGTATCCGTAGATGTTCATATCCTGATCTTGCGGTCTCGGATATAATTGGTTAGTTTCGTTTTTACACAAAGGAAGTACCACAAACTCGTAAGAGAGATTTGGTATGTGGTATACTATATAGTTGAGAATTATATCTTTCCGAAAATCAAATTCCAAGTAATTAGATTCCCTGATAAATAATATTCTCAACTTTGGTACATAAATATTTTTAGATAAAATGAAAAAAATAAACAAAAAGGATAAAAAAAACAATAACAAGAAAAGCCAAAAAAAAATTGAAAAAACCAAAATACTGAAAATAACTGAACAATGAAAAAAAAACAAAAATAAAGAAGATAAAAAAAATCAATAAAAACGAATAAATGAATAAAAACTAAATAAAGCAAATAAAAATGAAAAACTGAATAAACAAATGTTAATAAAAACGAAAAATTGAAAGAAAACGAAAATAAAATATAAAAATTGAATAAAAAGAAAAAACAAAATGAAAGTTTTTAATAACAAAATTTAAATAAAAGCTAAAAACTGAATAAAAAAGGTGAAAAAATCGGGAAAATAAAGGAAAATTTTTGAAAACAAAAACAAAATAAAAAAAAAGTCTTAAAAAAAGGATAAAAAACAACAAAAAACAAAAATAAAAACAAATGGCTGGACTATAAAACTATACACACCTATTATTATGGGATATGATTTCCATGTTTTCCAGGTAAATTATTTAACCGAGTAATCGAAATTTTCGAAAAAAGATAGTCTAAACCAAACAAGGGATTATGTTTTCCATCATGATTTTGTCCTGGAATAAAAATAATTTTGCGTACCAAACGTCCCCTAGAGTCTGTTTGGCAATTGTTTGATTTAAAAATATTTTAAAAAAATTCGATTTCAGTTTGATTTCGATTTTGATTTCGATTCAAAACAAAAATTATAAAAATGTCTGACGATATGTACAAAACTTTGTCTTTACTGTGTTGAATGCCATTTTGGCCCAACTATTCTATATAATTTTGCAATTTAATTTTGAAACCGTTTGTCTAATCACAAAAAAATTATCTATTTTCAGTTGAATCCGGTTCACGAAGTCCTTTGTTGAAACCAAGAATGCAAAAGTCATTTGATGCCGCGTTAGGCGGGAGGATCAATGTTACCATCACACATCTCAATCTAGAGAACACCAATAATCTTAAAACTCTCGAAGTCGTGTCCTCGTAAAAGGGGTTTGTCCACTCTTGCTTGCATATTGATTGCCGTTTTGCAATTAACATTTATATTCACGCTAGTAGGTACTAAACTAATATTTTGGGAGGTTTACAGAACTCAACTTATTCTTATGATCAGTGTAAATAGGTATAACTTTTCTGGCTAGACGGACGATTTTGGAATTAAATTGTTAAGAAGATATAAGACAATAGATTCGAATGACATACAACGCAGCGTGTACAAAATTTTGTATGTATTGACGGACATTTAAAAAAAAAAAATTCAAGAGATTTTGATTGTGTGGCCTATATGACAGATTTTTCTTTTTAAAAATTTGAGTTGCATATCACTTTATTTATCATAATTCAAGTTGCACCTCACTGCTTTATCATAATGTACAATCCATCCACTTTCATAAAAAATTAACGGTTAACTCCGTTGACCGTTAATTTTTTATCGAAATACTCCTTCTCTCTTCCCAGGCTGAGGAAGGGGATGGTAATAATGATGATTTGTTAGGAATATTTCGGTAACAAATTAACGGTCAACGGAGTTGACCGTTATTTTTTAACGAAAGTAAACAGATTTGTACATTTTGGTAAAACAGTATGATGCACATTGAATTATGATAAATAAAGTGGAGTGCAACTTAATTTTTTTTTCTATTTGTTTGCCTTCGTAGCTAAGAGTATGTAACTAAATATCCTAAAGTCTCACCCATATCCAAATATTGTCAACTTAAAAAGTATGGAAATTTTCGTCCAGAACATCATAGTTCCAAATAAATTCGTATAGAACATCAAGTTTCCCAAATTTTTAAAAAAAATTACCAAAAAGCTATCAGATAGGCGTGATGTTTTATATTTTTTAATATTATTTGTACACTTTACTTTCTCTGCTGTTAACGTCGTTAAGGAAAAAAAATAGAAAATGAAAAATACATTTTGAAAGGACGTTTCTCCGAGGAAGGACGTTTTTTATTTTCTAGTATTTTTTCCGCTCGTTTTCTCTCTCTCACTCTACTCGCTCTCTCTCACTCACACCTCTCTCTTATGGGTCTTTCTCTCTCTCTCTCCCTGTCACTCTCCCTCACCTCTCCCCCCCCCCCCCCCCCTCTCTCTCTCTCTCTCTCTCTCTCTCTCTCGTCTATCTCTCTCTCTTCTTTCTCTCTGTCTGTTCTTTCTTGGCGAAAATCTAATAAATTTTTTTGTTTATATTTTCTAGGTTGTTGTGTTGGTTTTTTGTGACAGTTGGGTTTGATATTTTTTTTTGTTGTTCTAAAAAGAATTAACTAATAGATTTCTAAAGACAATTTAAAATTAACTTTTTAAAAAAATATATTAGATAGCATATCTATTATCATTCAAAATATAATTTTAGACATAGCAACCGTTTGATTATTATCTATACTAATTTGTTATTATGTATACTAATATAATTTTCAAAATATAATTATTATCACATTTATACTAATTTGTTATTATGTATACTAATATGAATGATAACCGTTTATTATTATCTATACTAATTTTTTATTGTCTATATTAATTTTTGAAATAGCAATTGTTTGATTAAATCAAAATATAATTTTCATAATATGATTTTCAAAATATAATTATTATCTATACTAATTTTCGAAATAGCAACCGTTTGATTATATCAAAATATATTACTAGTTATTTTTTTATTATCTATATTAATTTATTATTATCTATACTAATATGAATGATAACAAAATCTATTGATTAATATTATTATCAATATTATATATTTATTTCAAATCACTAAAATATAATTTATTATTATTTGTACACAAAATTTATTTCAAATAATTAATTATATAGATAATGTCACGACCCGCACCCGGAAGTTCGGGCACGAGTGCGTGGGTACGTCCAGCCTACGCCGCAGAGTCGGCGGTAGTACGCTGTCTAGGTCAATCCACAATTACTAACTAGCTCATTCACAAACAACATAGGCAAGATAATAATGAGAAATGAAACTTAAGATTGCAACCGAAATTAAATGTGGCAACAGATTCAAATGTTTAAGTACAGAAATTCAATATTCAAATCGGGGACAAACCCGATAAATAAGATAAGAAATAGAAATGAAAGATAGCTACTACTAGCTACTCAGCAGCAGGGGTCTCCTGGGCGGGTTCTGGCTCCTCATAGGTATCTTCAGTCCCCTCATAGGGACCATAATAAGTAGGGGCAAGATCCTCATCATCGCCTAAATCAACAGATCCAGTCAGGAAAGGAGCAAAGTACACAGTGCACAACAAGGTTAAACTAAATATTTTATGACAATTAATTATTGGCTATCATGTTGAGAAACAGCATTAACAGAACATTATTATCTCAGAGTTAACTGTAAACAGGAATATGAGAAACAGAAATAAATGAAGCAGGAAATGAAACTACAATAGCCAGCAAGAAATAACCAGAAACTATATGTGTGTACTTGTGTTTGTTTTTAGAATACATAGTTGGCATGTAGGGGTTTATAAGGCTAATCAGGCACGCCATAGGCGGCTAGCAGTCAGGAATAATCGAGTGTCAGGCTGATGGTACAGTCGCGTTGTAAACTCCCTCGACCAGATTTTAGTATTTTAATATTATTTCTAGTTAATTAGAATTAGTGTAACTTTTTAAAAATTTATTTATTAATATATTCTATTGATTGTGCACCTGTTTGTTACACAATAAATTAGGGCACCACACTAGCTGTTAACCCTAAACTAATTTCACATCCCTGTCCTAGACTTGCTAGACTACATTTTCTGTATTTTTAGCAACTCCCAGAAACCTCGTTTTGTGCTTCGTTTTAGTCGTACAAATATCGTTACAAACGTACGTATTTAATTCCTATTTAATTGTCTGCTCTTTACCAACCTCTGTACCCTAGAGATTTGAGGACCAGTAGGCACCTGTTTTGCCCAACCAAAAATACGATAATATTCTACACTAATTGTATTACAATTATCGTATTGACACCGTAGAAAAATTATGACCCTAACTGTCCCTAAATAATTAGTGAACACCGTGCGCAGTATTTATTAAATAATAAATACGGTGACCCGTATCACCTGCAGAATCAGACCCTGACCCTGCCCAGGCTCATCCCCACAGCCCAGGACATTTCCCCAGCAATTTCCCTCAATTCTGTGAATTTTAGTAAATTTTAGAACCAGGTGATTTTTCCAGACAAATTGCATAATTGCGCAAATTCCCAATTTTTGGACTTTTATGCAAATTGTGAAAAGATTAGAGTTTTTATGCAAAAATGCATGCTAGGTGGCAACACCCTATTGGCTAGACAATAGGTGGCATGGGACCCACAGAAAAATCTGCTGAAAATATCCCAAAAATTCAAATTACTAAAATACCCCAACATTTCCCTTTAATTACCAAAATGCCATTGGGGTAAAACTTATATAAACCCTAGAAACACCCCCCCTCTCTCTCATTCCCCGACTCCCCTCGGCCAGCTCCGACCACCGCCCACCGCCGGACCACCGCCAACCCCTTCGCCCCTCCCTAGGCCACCCTCCGGCCAACTGCCTCCCTCCCTGGCCGCCTGCTCCGCCGTGGCGAGCCACCGCAGCGACCTCCCCTTCACTGCACCACAGTGGCTCCCCGACCTCCGACCGCCCACCACAGCCTCCCTAGCCGTCGCCGACCACCGCCACCACCCCCATCCACTCCGCCTTGACTTCCTCTCTCCAACCATCACCGCCCCGTCCCTCCACGACAGCCTCCGCCGCCGGCAGCTCCCCCGCAACCCCCACCGCCTCACCGCACAGCAACTCCCCTCCCCCCTCCCCGACGCTCCCCATCGCCACTCCGGCCACCCCCGACCTCCGCCACCACCACCAATCTCTCCGCCACCCTCCCCTCCTTCGATCCCTCCGCCTTGCCGGACGTCTCCGCCGCTGCTCCGCCGCCGGCAAGCCCCGCAGGCTGCTGCTGCTGCTACTGCTGCCAACAGCTACTGCTACTGCCATTGCTCCCCCGGCCGGCCGCCGTCGACTCCGCCGCCGTCCACCCGCCGTCGACGACCAGTGGACCCCACCTGTCAGTAGGTAAAATCCTAAACCCTAATAATTATGTATTTACATATATAACCCTATATGTATATATATATATGTATATATATATGTATATTTATATGTATAATTATATATATAGGTATTATACTATTAATATATATTACATATATACTGTTATTTATACAGTGTATTATACTGTATATTATAGTATTATATATATTTACCAAATATATGTATATATATCTATTTTTCTATATATGTATATATATATATATGTATATACATATATGTATATTTATATGTATATATGTATAATTATATATATATGTATATTAATTTCTAAATATATATATATGTATATATATATATATCAATATGTTATCATATATATATATATTATTATTATTATTATTATTATTACTGTATTTACTAAAAACAGTATATATATTTACTTATATATATATATTTTGTTCATTTTAATATATGTATTTAATATGTATATGTATATATATATCTACATATATACTCATATATGTACAACTATGTATATATATAGGTATATATATATATAACTATATATATGTTATGTAATAATTATTATATCTATGTATTTATACTATGTATATATATATCAGATATATGTATATAGTATACACTATATTATAATTATTATATTACTGTGAATATACACAGTATATATATATACATAATGTGCATTTTATTTTTATTATTTATATGCAGTGTATTCCTTTTATTTTATATGTATATAAATATCAGTGTTATATATACACTGGTATATATACTACTATATATAACTGTGGTCACCTATAGACCCTGATAATATTGCTGGATAATACAGCTTATATTTATATATTTCTAATTCTTGCACTGTCTTTAAATTCACTATATATATTATTATATATGACAGTGGTCACACATATAGACCCTGATATTATTTATATTGCTGAATAGTACAGCATTTATATATATATTTAAATTCTGTTCTGTCATTTCATTTTATTATTATTATATTAACAGTGGATAAACCCTGCTAAATATTATAGTATTATATATCTATATCAGTGGATATACCCTGCTACTATATACCTGCATTTTTTTCTGTTCTTTATATGCTATACTACTATACATATATTATATCTATATATATACATACTATATATATATATCTATATTATATATATTATATGCTATATCTATGTGTATATATATATACTATATATATATATAGATGTGTATACTTTTTATACCACGATATTCACGAACCCTGTATCTTTAACAGGAAATAGTTCCAACACAGCCAGTGACCTCCTGTCACCAGCACCTTCAAACCTGACTGCGAGATCAGGTTATCAAAAACACTATCAGGGAGTAGGCAAGTATACCTTGCCAAGTACTGTTTAAATTCTCAATATTGTATACGCTCTTATTTCTGTATTTCATATACCATGATTACCTGAGACTGCCTTGGGTACAGTCAGTTGATATGTTGACATTTAAAATCATATTACAGACTCACCAACAATTATGAGAATATTCTAATATTCTCCTAGACCCTATCACGGGAACACGCAACATGGTTGCAATGCATATTGGGATGCGAGCTACGTATTTGATTTGCTACCAATACGTGTGACCCGCATCACGGATTAGAATAATGCAGAAAATATACGACTTGACATTTAGTTACATTGGGAGGGGAGAACAACTAAAATACGTATGGGACACCCACCTTTTTACCATGTGCCGCACTCGACGGAGTGATACGGATGATATAGATATGTATTCATGTGACCATTCTCATCGTAGATGGAAAATTGTATAGTGCCCTTGAACGGGGGCATATGTGGCATATACTAGCCTGTCACTACAGATTGGTGAATTACGTCAGCATATGTCTAGCCACACATTTCCCATACGTATTAGGTTGTCTCAAATTGCATTTCACATAGACGGTTAGCACCCTGTATTTGTTTTATTCAGTAATTTCTATTCAGTATTTACACACATGGCATATTGTTTTCCTGTATCTTGTTACGTCCCTCTGAGGACCTGGTTCCCTGCCAGGTTTAGCTGAGACACTCCACTCCACAGTATCTGGACCTGGACAGGAGTCTGGACATTCCCTTGAGATGGAGATAGAGGAGATGCCGTCAGAGTCTACCTGAGTACACTGGAGTTGGAGCTACATACTTTGAGGATGTTGCGCTAGATTATCTTATTTCACTTCTGCTTACTTTTTGTAGTGGGATTGTTTCCACCTGACTTCATCTGGGTTGTATATGACATTTCAGATTTAGCATCTATATATATATTCAGCACTTTCCTTGTTATTCTTGTGGATGAGATAGATTTACCTGAATTTAGACTTGTAGTATTTTAGGACAGCGTAGCACATCACTTTGGGTCCATTAAATTGGGTATTCCCTTAGTGACGTGTCAGCTGGCCAATGCCATGTGGCCTAGTTCCGTATATTTTTGGGACTGGGGTGTGACACGCGTACCAAAAGCTAGCAGTCACGACATGGGAAAGGGTAAACTACATGCCTCCTAGTATTCTCCCACCCGACATGAAAAATAAGACAGGAACTACCAATATTCAAGACATGAAATTCAACATTTCTAACACGATGTGTAATCATCAAGGGTACATGTAAGACAGGGAATTAATTATCACAATATATAAAGATTAACTTGAGGTGCAGGTACTTGCCTGTTTGTTTGGATCTGGTTAATTTAGTTCTTGGGAAAAAGTCCAGAGATGAGTCCAAAAGCTGAAATAAACATTACCATCACGCTCAGAAGACGTCAAATAGCTAGAAACGCCTGTCCTTGGGTCCAATTTGGAGACAAGGGCAAAAACGGCAGTTTCGGGTCAAAACGGGGTCCGCCGGTGGGCCCGCTTTGCACCGAAAAACGCGTCCGGGTCAAAGGTCTCCAATTTCACCAAACTTAGTGTCAACAGGTCAGGAACGCTGATACGAACCCAACGGAACTTCCAGATTTGGATTCCGATGAGCCGAACACAAAATCGCCCGTCGAGCGGGGCCTGTGGGGCCCACGACACGCGATTTCGTCAACGTTCTCAGAATCGAACCAAACTTGACCCACAGGACCAGCGTATTGCTACGAGTCCGATGGCGCAAGTTTCGTCTCGATCTGACGAGTGTGCACGAAGTTAGGGTGAATTGCAGAAAAGGCGGATACGGGGCGATGTCCGCGGATACGCGTTGATTTCGGTGTGCACGCACACCCGAATCAGCTTCCACGAAAACTCACACGTCCATATCGACGATGCGTACGTATCTGTGAAGACCGCACGCGACCAAGTCGTCCCGTTCGGCGGGGCGGACTCAGTTCCGGGGTGAAACAGGGTCTGGTTTTTCCTGTTTTTGGATCGCGGTGTGCGATCACCACAGGACGCGATGTCCCGAACAGTTTGTCCGGACGCCGAGAGGGTCATACAGGCTTCACAACGCAATTTACGGAATTAAAAAAGGAGCTACGAGGCGAAAGTTACGCGTACCTGAAGGGGACCCAAAATCAGGGTCGAGTCGTGTCCGACTCGTGTCGGACACGCGAAGGGAATTAGGGCTAGGGTTAGGGTTCAGGGGGGAATTCGGCCGTGGACGGCGGTGGACTGCCGGAGACATGCCGGAGGGGGCCGGGGAAGGTTCGTCGAGAGGCGGCTGCGGCTGCTGTTCGTGCTGTTGTCGAGGCGTCGGGGACGGCGGAGCGGCGCCGGAGGAGGAGCGGAGGAGAGGGGAGGAGGTCTGCGACGGTGGGGCGCTGCGGGTCCGGGCGTCGGCGGAGGGTCTCGGGGCTAGGGCGGCGGAGCGGGGTGGCTAACGGCGAGGGAGTGGAGGCTGGAAGAGGAAGACGGAGGCGGGGCTTTTAAAAGGGGGAGCAGGCGGTTGCAGGGGGCCGGCCAAGGCGGATCGTGGGGCGACGTGGCGCGGAGCGCGGCGAGCGGGGCGCGGAACGCGCGGTGCTGCGCGCGGCGGCCGGCGCTGGACGCGGGACGTGGGGGGGGCTGTGCACGCGGGCGGGTCGGGCTGCGGCGGGTCGGGTTCGGCTGAACCCGACCCGACCCGATAAGAGCGGGTCTGGGCCGAGACTAACGGGCCGGGCCGCGGCCCAACGGGCAGCGGGCTGCGGAAAAAGAAAATAAAAAAAATATAATAAATAATAAAAAATAAAAAATAAATAATTTAATAAATAGATAATTAATTAATTAATTAAATAAATAGTTTTTAGGCATTTAAAAATAGGTCTGAGGCCCAGAAAATCCAGAAAAATTACCCTTAGTCCAATTTTCCATTCTACACCAAAAAATGTTATTTTCATGACATTTTAATATTATTTATTGCCAATTAAAAATTATTTATTAATTGAAAATCTTGATTTTAATTACAGAAAATTCCCAGAGAATTCCAGAAAATTGGAAAAAATCCAAGATTTAATAATTTGAAAATTTAGGGGGTTTACAACCTACCCAACTTACAAAAATTTCGTCCTCGAAATTTAAGAATAACAAGGCACGAAAAGAAAGGCCGAAAAATAAAATACACCTCAGGGTTCAAAAAGATAGGGGTATCGCTCTCTAATCTCGTCTTCTCGCTCCCAGGTGGATTCGCCGGGAGAATGGTGCTTCCAAGCTACGCGAACCAGGGAGATAACCTGGTTCCGTAGAACTTTCTCCGAGCGATCTAGTATCTCCACGGGTTGCTCCTGGTAAGTCAGACTTGGGCCTACTTCGAGCTCTGAGTGATCCAAAATGTGGCTGGGGTCTAACACGTACTTTCTCAGCTGTGACACGTGGAAGACGTTATGTACTCCATCCAGAGAGGGTGGCAATGCCAATCGGTATGCCACTTCTCCGATTTTCTCCTGTATGCCAAAAGGTCCAATAAATCTTGGGCTGAGTTTTCCACTCCTTCCGAACCTAATGGTGCCACGTGTCGGGGAAATCTTTAAGAATACCAGCTCTCCAACCTTTAATAAAGTCACAATCAATTCTTAGTTCCATAATCAAAAATGTTTAAATTGACTTGAATTTTATAAATTTAATTACCTCAAATTCCAAGGGCCTTCGGTGACTATTTGCCCAATGTCGTTGCCTGTCTTGAGCCACTCGAAGTCTGTCCCTTATTTGCTTTACCTTCTCTGCTGAATCGATCACCATCTCTGGTCCCAGCAGGGCTCTTTCTCCAACGTCGTCCCATGATAGCGGGGTACGACATCTACGTCCATACAGAGCTTCAAATGGAGTCATCTCAATACTTGCTTGGTAACTGTTATTATAAGAGAACTCCACAAGATGTAGATAGTCTTCCCAGGATCCTCAAAAATCCAGAACACATGTACGGAGCATATCTTCAAGTGTCTGGATTGTACGTTCCGATTGTCCATCGGTTTGGGGATGATAAGCTGTGCTGAATTTGAGTTGCGTCCCCAAGCTGGCTTGTAAGCTCTTCCAGAAGTGAGAGGTGAATCTTGAATCTCGGTCGGAGACAATACTTACTGGAACTCCATGCAGCCTAACAGTATGTCTGGTATATAACTCTGCCAGCTTCTCTGTAGATAGCCCTACTTTGAAAGGTAGAAAATGTGCAGACTTGGTCAGTCTATCTACTATCACCCAGATTGCATCCTTACCACTAGGTGTCCTTGGAAGTCCGGAAACAAAATCCATTGTGATATGTTCCCACTTCCACTCCGGAATGGGTAGGGGTTGAAGCAATCCTCCAGGTCTTTGTCTTTCTGCCTTGACTTGCTGGCACACTAAACAACGAGATACGAACCTAGCTGCTTCTTTTTTCATGCCATACCACCAAACATGCGTTCTCAGGTCCTTGTACATCTTGTTGGCTCCTGGGTGTATAGAGTATTGCGATCTGTGCGCCTCTTGCATGATTTCTTCTCTTATGTCTCCTTGAGGTACACATAATCTATCGCCAAGCCTCAGTGATCCATCTTCATGAATTCTGAATTCTTCTACTAGTCCAGCTTGCACTTGACCTCGAAGGCTTCGCAGGCCTTCGTCCTGAAACTGAGTCTCCTTGATCTTGTCCATTAAAGTAGACTGAATCTGCAAGTTCATCATTTGGCCTTCTTTTCCTGGGATAATTACTTCAATACCTAAACTTTCCAAGTCCTCCAGCAGGTGTCTGTCCATAGTCAAGTACATCGCCATAGGATACCTGCTTAGAGCATCAGTAACTACATTGGCCTTCCCAGGGTGATATTGAAGGGTGATATCAAAATCTTTCATTAGTTCCAGCCACCTTCTTTGCCTCATATTTAGCTCTTTCTGGATGAAGATATATTTTAAACTTTTATGGTCTGTAAATATTTCCACCTTTTCTCCATAAAGATAATGCTTCTATAGTTTAAGAGCAAAAATGACAGCTGCCAATTCTAAATCATGAGTTGGATAATTCTTTTCATGGGGTCGAAGCTGTCTAGAGGCATAGGCTATTACCTTCTTGTTCTGCTCCAGTACACAACCTAGACCTTTTCCAGAAGCATCACTATAAATAGCGAAACCTCCGGTTCCGAAAGGTAAGGTCAGAATAGGGGCAGAAGTCAGTCTTTTCTTCAACTCCTCAAAAGCACGCTGACATTCATCAGTCCAGGTGAACTCTTCATCCTTTCTTGTTAATTTTGTCATGGGCTCCGCAATTCTAGCAAAGTCCTTCACAAACTTCCGATAGTAGCCAGCTAGTCCCAGGAAACTTCTAATCTCAGCTACAGAGTCTGGAGTGGGCCAGGATTCTACTGCAGCTATCTTCTTAGGATCTACTGCTATTCCATCTCCCGTCACAACATGTCCCAAGAATTCTACTTTGTCTAGGAAGAAAGCACATTTAGATAACTTTCCATAAAGTTTTTCCTTCCTTAAAGTCTCCAATGCTAACCTCAAATGTTCTTCATGTTCTTCGGGGGTCTTGGAGTAGATCAAAATATCATCAATAAAGACCACTACAAATTTGTCTAGATATGGCTGGAAAACTCTGTTCATTAAGTTCATAAAAACTGCTGGAGCATTCGTCAACCCGAACGGCATTACTAAGAATTCGTAGTGTCCGTTCCGGGTATTGAAAGCAGTTTTAGGGATGTCTTCCTTTCTCACCCTTACTTGGTGGTAACCAGACCTTAAATCAATCTTGGAAAATACCCGAGCTCCACTTAGCTGATCAAATAAGTCATCTATCCTGGGCAGGGGATACTTATTCTTAATTGTTAAGGCATTCAAGGCCCTATAGTCAATACACATTCGGGATGTTCCGTCCTTCTTGGGCACAAATAATACTGGAGCTCCCCAGGGTGAGACACTAGACCTAATGAAGCATTTGTCTTCTAGTTCTTTGATTTGCTCATTTAGTTCTATTATCTCCTTCTTGTTAATTCTGTAGGGATTTTGAGATACTGGTGCTGCTCCTGGCACTAGGTCAATGGAGAATTCAACTTCTCGGTCTGGGGGTAGGCCTGGGAGATCTTCAGGGAAGACATCAAGGTATTCAGAGATAATAGGTAGTGGCACTTTTTCTGTTACTAGGGCTCCACAAATTTTGTTATTACCCATTTCCCTATAACCTCTAGCAAATTCAAATTCTGGCTTATCAGGTGGCCTGAAGATTACACTACCTCTGTGGCAGTCTATTGTGGCATGATGTTGACTTAACCAATCCATACCCAGTATAATGTCAAAACTGGGCACTGGCATTACAAGTAGTCTAGCATACAGTTCTCTTCCACATAATGTAATAGGATAATTGTTACAGGCATCACTAACCGGGATGATTCCTCCACCGGTAATGATCTTATAACAATTCCTAAGGGGTTTAGTGGTTAAGCTATGCTTCATAAGGAAATCTACTGACATGAATGAATGAGAAGCTCCAGAGTCAAATAAAGTAATAGCTGGTATTGAATTTATAAGCACAGAACCTGTGATCACGTCTGCTGTGGCCTCAGCTTCTTCCAGAGTCATTGCATAAGCACGACCTTGCTGCGGTGCACCCCTCTGTTGCTGTTGGTGCTGAGCAAAGCGTTATTGTTGTGTTGGAAGTGGGGGTCCCCTCTGTTGTACTGCTGGGGCCCTGGTCTGGGCTGGAGCCTTTGGTGCAGCTGGGCGTTCTTGAGCAGCTGGACAGTCCCTCATTTGATGCGCTGTTGAGCCGCAGTAGAGGCAGGCACCTAGCCTCTTCCTGCAGACTTGCCAAGTATGACCTGGTTTTTGGCAATAGCCACAAGGGGCAGCTTGTTGGTTCTGTCTTTGAGCCTGGGGTTGGGGTGCTGGAGCTCGAGGGAGAGGACGCTGAGTTTGCTGCGGGGCCCTCTGCTGTTGTTGATGGTGCTGTTGTTGAAAAGGGCGTTTGTTGGGTCCTGCATTTCCGGTATCTCTTTCTCGCTTCAGTTTGTGTCCCATATCTCTCTCTACGCCTTGTGCCACGCTCAGGATTTCTTCATAGGTACGAGCTCGGCTGGTGGTGACAGCAAGGCGAATATCCGGAGACAGCCCCTTCTTGAATCTACGGGCCCTGTCCTCCGGGGTACGAACCATGTACTCCGCAAAATGGCTTAACCTGCTAAATTCAGCAGTATATTCATCAACAGTCAGGGTACCTTGTTCCAGTCTCTCGAATTGGCTTTCGAGAGCTTCCCGAGCCACTTCGGGGTAGAATTTCTCCTTGAATAGTCTTTTAAAATCTTCCCAGGTGATGTCGGGAGCAGATAGTTGGGGTTCATCTCTGAACCAGGTTCGAGCAATGTCGAACAGTTGCAGGCTTGCGGACTCCACTTTGAGGTCATCAGGGACCCGGGCAGTCTTCAGGAGTCTCTCGACATTCTCTATCCACTCGTCGGCGTAGAGAATGCCTTCAGTTTCGTAAAATTCCAGGGGTCTAAGATTCTTGAAGTCTTTGGCACTCCCTGGCCTCTTGAGTGGCGACTCCTGGGACTTAATAGCTTCTGAGAGGCTGGTCCGCAGAAGTGCAGTCTGTTCTTTCTGGGATTCCACCAATCCCTGGAACACTCCAAGTAGTTGTGCCCCATCTAGGGTAACTGCCGGAACAGATGGAGGCGGCGGGAGTGCAAGAGTCTCGGGCACATTCTGCTCAGCTGGTTCTGATGTGCCTCCTACTGTGTTCCTGGTCTGGACCATTCTGAAAGATTAAGGGATAGCAAGATCAGAATAGAATACTTGGAAATCAAAGGCGATAGGAAAAAAATTGAGCAGCAATGATATCAAGAATTGAAATAAGGACGCTATACTGTGAATGAGCTTTTCCTAGAATCCTCAATTTTATTCCATACCCTGTCCTAGGGTATTACCCTATTTTAGGATAGGACCTGCATGGGCCACTATAAAAATGTGTCACGACCCGCACCCGGAAGTTCGGGCACGAGTGCGTGGGTACGTCCAGCCTACGCCGCAGAGTCGACGGTAGTACGCTGTCTAGGTCAATCCACAATTACTAACTAGCTCATTCACAAACAACATAGGCAAGATAATAATGAGAAATGAAACTTAAGATTGCAACCGAAATTAAATGTGGCAACAGATTCAAATGTTTAAGTACAGAAATTCAATATTCAAATCGGGGACAAACCCGATAAATAAGATAAGAAATAGAAATGAAAGATAGCTACTACTAGCTACTCAGCAGCAGGGGTCTCCTGGGCGGGTTCTGGCTCCTCATAGGTATCTTCAGTCCCCTCATAGGGACCATAATAAGTAGGGGCAAGATCCTCATCATCGCCTAAATCAACAGATCCAGTCAGGAAAGGAGCAAAGTACACAGTGCACAACAAGGTTAAACTAAATATTTTATGACAATTAATTATTGGCTATCATGTTGAGAAACAGCATTAACAGAACATTATTATCTCAGAGTTAACTGTAAACAGGAATATGAGAAACAGAAATAAATGAAGCAGGAAATGAAACTACAATAGCCAGCAAGAAATAACCAGAAACTATATGTGTGTACTTGTGTTTGTTTTTAGAATACATAGTTGGCATGTAGGGGTTTATAAGGCTAATCAGGCACGCCATAGGCGGCTAGCAGTCAGGAATAATCGAGTATCAGGCTGATGGTACAGTCGCGTACCAAAAGCTAGCAGTCACGACAGGGGAAAGGGTAAACTACATGCCTCCTAGTATTCTCCCACCCGACATGAAAAACAAGACAGGAACTACCAATATTCAAGACATGAAATTCAACATTTCTAACACGATGTGTAATCATCAAGGGTACATGTAAGACAGGGAATTAATTATCACAATATATAAAGATTAACTTGAGGTGCAGGTACTTGCCTGTTTGTTTGGATCTGGTTAATTTAGTTCTTGGAAAAAAGTCCAGAGATGAGTCCAAAAGCTGAAATAAACATTACCATCACGCTCAGAAGACGTCAAATAGCTAGAAACGCCTGTCCTTGGGTCCAATTTGGAGACAAGGGCAAAAACGACAGTTTCGGGTCAAAACGGGGTCCGCCGGTGGGCCCGCTTTGCACCGAAAAATGCGTCCGGGTCAAAGGTCTCCAATTTCACCAAACTTAGTGTCAACAGGTCAGGAACGCTGATACGAACCCAACGGAACTTCCAGATTTGGATTCCGATGAGCCGAACACAAAATCGCCCGTCGAGCGGGGCCTGTGGGGCCCACGACACGCGATTTCGTCAACGTTCTCAGAATCGAACCAAACTTGACCCACAGGACCAGCGTATCGCTACGAGTCCGATGGCGCAAGTTTCGTCTCGATCTGACGAGTGTGCACGAAGTTAGGGTAAATTACAGAAAAGGCGAATACGGGGCGATGTCCGCGGATACGCGTTGATTCCGGTGTGCACGCACACCCGAATCAGCTTCCACGAAAACTCACACGTCCGTATCGACGATGCGTACATATCTGTGAAGACCGCACGCGACCAAGTCGTCCCGTTTGGCGGGGCGGACTCAGTTCCGGGGTGAAACATGGTCTGATTTTTCCTGTTTTTGGATCGCGGTGTGCGATCACCACAGGACGCGATGTCCCGAACAGTTTGTCCGGACGCCGAGAGGGTCATACAGGATTCACAACGCAATTTACGGAATTAAAAAAGGAGCTACGAGGCAAAAGTTACGCGTACCTGAAGGGGACCCGAAAATCAGGGTCGAGTCGTGTCCGACTCGTGTCGGACACGCGAAGGGAATTAGGGCTAGGGTTAGGGTTCAGGGGGGAATTCGGCCTTGGACGGCGGTGGACTGCCGGAGACACGCCGGAGGGGGCCGGGGAAGGTTCGCCGAGGGGCGGCGCGGCGTCCACGGGGGCGACGGCGGCTCAGGGCGGCCGGAGAGGCGGCTGCGGCTGCTGTTCGTGCTGTTGTCGAGGCGTCGGGGACGGCGGAGCGGCGCCGGAGGAGGAGCGGAGGAGAGGGGAGGAGGTCTGCGACGGTGGGGCGCTGCGGGTCTGGGCGTCGGCGGAGGGTCTCGGGGCTAGGGCGGCGGAGCGGGGTGGCTAACGGCGAGTGAGTGGAGGCTGGAAGAGGAAGACGGAGGCGGGGGTTTTATAAGGGGGAGCAGGCGGTTGCAGGGGGCCGGCCAAGGCGGATCGTGGGGCGACGTGGCGCGGAGCGCGGCGAGCGGGGCGCGGAACGCGAGGCGCTGCGCGCGGCGGCCGGCGCTAGAAGCGGGACGTGGGGGGGGCTGTGCACGCGGGCGGGTCGGGCTGCGGCGGGTCGGGTTCGGCTGAACCCGACCCGACCCGATAAGAGCGGGTCTGGGCCGAGACTAACGGGCCGCGGGCTGCGGAAAAAGAAAATAAAAAAAAATATAATAAATAATAAATAATAAATAATAAATAATTTAATAAATAGATAATTAATTAATTAATTAAATAAATAGTTTTTAGGCATTTAAAAATAGGTCTGAGGCCCAGAAAATCCAGAAAAATTATCCTAAGTCCAATTTTCCATTCTACACCAAAAAATATTATTTTCATGACATTTTAATATTATTTATTGCCAATTAAAAATTATTTATTAATTGAAAACCTTGATTTTAATTACAGAAAATTCCCAGAGAATTCCAGAAAATTGGAAAAAATCCAAGATTTAATAATTTGAAAATTTAGGGGGTTTACAGATAATAAATAATTAGTTTGTTATTTGTTAAATTGTGATATCTATTTTAATTATGAATAGAGAGAGAGATAGAGAGCGAGACGGAGAGAGGAGAGAGATAGAGACGGAGAGAGATACGGGGAGAGATCAAGGTGTCAAAAAGTGCAGGCCGGTCCGGAATCCGCGGGTTCGGACTGGGTCGACAAAATCGGCCCGTAAGTCCGACACGACCCGGTGTGCAACGTTGCGGGTCCGAACCGGTTCTGGTTCCGAATTGGGCAGGACGGGGCCGACCCAAATTTATTTAATTTAATATATATATATATATATATATATATATATATATATATATATATATATATATATATATGATGGGTTGGAGCATTGGCGAGATGTTGCTCTGAAGTGTTTTGGAAATGGTAATTGAATATAAAGAAACGAGATTACAACTCAATTGCAACCACATCTCACTTCAGAGCAGCATCTCGCCAATGCTCCAACACATCCAATATTATATATATATATATAAAGAAAAATCGGACCGGTCCGGCCCGACCGTGGACCGGCCAGGACCCAGACCGGTTCGACCCGGTCCTACCCTGATCGGGTTATGGGTTCGGGTTGGGTCGGATAATTTATTGACCGGACCGGTACGGCCCGCCGCTCTCTTCCGATTGAGCCTGGTTCGACCCAGATCCGGTCAAACCCGGTTCACCCGAACCGCGGACCGACCATGATCGACCCAATACACATCTTGAGAGAGAGAGAGAGAGAGAGAAAGACGAAGAAAGAAAGAAGAGAGCGAGAGAAGATTTGAAAATTAAAAAATATATACATATATAATAGAAAAACGTTTTTGGAAAGAACGTTTTCTATTTTATATTATTTTTTATTCGACGAGAGAGAAATAGAATAAGAGGAAAGAGAGAGAAAAAAAAATTAAAAAAATATATAATATAAAATGGACTAAAACGTGCATCCTTTGTGCGTTTTATGTACTTTTATAACAAAGTGGTTGTATATTATTTTTTAAATGTTAAAAATATATACTTTTTATTATTTTTAAATACAAAACATTCATAGGATAGGTATTTTAATGTTTTGGTTGGAAATACGAAACTTCTATGCTGAAATTTATATAAACTTTTATGCTCTATGAAAATTTCCGTTCAAAGTAACAACTTGTTATCACATTTCATTAGTTTTGTTTGCCCCTAACTATCCTTCAATAGTTGACTGGTTAGTTCTATTTTTCTAATAATTTTGTCTTAAAAAAATTTCTAAATTCTAAAAAAAAAAAAAAATTCCTTATTTATTCTCCCAAATGCATATGATTACAAATTGACCCTTCCCCTCTTTTGGTAAGAAATGACATAGTGGTCAACGTAAAGCAACAAGAATCATAATTACGCTTATGGGAATCGGAATGACGATTTTTTCAGACCGCTCAACAAGCACAAACCGAAATTGCATCCCTGGACCAGTTTGGACATTTTTTTTTTTTTAGTTCCCAATTTGATAATCACTTTTAATGGTTCATATATATTTGGATTAAATTAGAGCATCCACAATGAAAGAAAATTTAAATGCTATTTTTCAAATATGTACAGTGAACATTTGTACATATTTAAAAATTATTAGAAAGTTACGAGACACTTCAGATTTAGAACGTATCATAACTCTTCTATATTAATTGATGGAAAAAAAATCAAATATAAGGAAAAACAAAGAATTTTTTTTTTTACCAAATAGGAAAAGTAAAATAAAAAAAAAAGAAAAAGAGAAAAAAAATAATAATTTGAAGTGTTTATTTGAAATGTACCATTGTATGTTAATATTATAAAATATTTCAAAATAAATAATTTATACAATTTTTAATAATTTGTAATATATATTTTGAGTGTTCCCACTGTGAAATTTCTTAGAAGTTAAGTTGGAGCTTCCTGAGATTTTTTACTTCCTACGTAATAGAGACTAAGAACTATAATCGAGGAAATGGTTAAGGAAAATTATTTATTTTCTTCTGACAAATAAAAAAATAACCAAACAAACAATTTCATCTTTTATAAACAACATAAAATTTATGTATACAAAATTGATATTGTTGATCAAGAAACTTAGACAGAATTATTCTAAACAAGAATCCTCTCCACCTTCTTTGCTCCAATGGTTGAACCACACCTATTATTTTGCCAATATTGATATTAATTTCAGAATAGATTTTTTTATAATTAAATGCCTATACGAATAAATATAGTCTATACATATAAGCATCTTTGAAATGGCACGTGGAATATGAATAAAGAAAAGAAGATTTCTATATGAAAAATGATGGTTTATACATAGAAGCTTTTAAGAAGATCTTGACATATGAAATAAAAATTCAAAAACAAAAATAAAGATTATTCACACTAACTACTCCTACGTTTTATGTTTATTACACATGTTATCACTACTTTTAAACTAATTATACTGATCATCCCTACTTTTTTTGATTTATTACACGAAGTACCCTTACTTTAAGATAAAAATAAATAAAATATAATATTAAATACTTTATCTTAAAATAAGGATACTCCGTGTAATAAACGAAAAAAAGTAGGAATGGTCAGTATAATTAGTTTTAAAGCAGAAGTACCTATATTATAAATAAAAAATTTAGAGGAAGTGTAAATAATCCTAAAAATAAACATCTAAGAAGACCTAATAATGGATGTCGTCCCAATAACAGATGGGCCAATATTTCCTCTTTCCGTAACTATGAGTCCTCCTCGGTCACCCTTTATTGACTCACTGACATGTGGGCTGGGACAATACTCTCGAATCTGGCCGGCTACTGAGGAAACAATTTAACCGCCGGCTGCTGGAGGAAAGGATCTGCAAGCTCATCCTAATAGTCTAATTAATAACAGTTTTTTTTTATAATTTTGATGAGAATGTATCCATATGAAAGGCTCTCTGGAACAAATAAATAATAAAATAATAAATAAATTCTTCTCTGTCTGTTATATATACTCTTCTCCAATAAATTTACTCCATTTTTTCTTCAATTACAAAGTTTTTTCCTTTGTATTTTCCTTCCTTCCATTTCTTTTGCTATATTGTTGGAGTTCCAGAAACAAAGCTCTGCTTTTGTTCCCAATATGCAAACAACAAAGCCCAGGTAATCAAATCTCCTTCCTTTACTTTCAGTTTCAAACAAAACCCAAGCTTTATATCAGAAACCCTTTGTTGCGGGCTTTTCTTGATTTTTCTTGTTTATATGGATTCCTTTTTGAAGTTCATATTATTATTGATTTTTTTGTCATTTTGAAGATCGGTTCTTTCGTCTCCCAGTTCGAAACCAGCTCCAAAATGGGGCAAAAGAATGAGCTTTTCGTTGGATTCATCGGAGGCGAAGGCACCGAAGGTGCTCGATCGAAAGCCCTCCCTAAAGTCCCCATCTTCATTCGAGGTTCGATACATCAAACCCTAATCTTCGCATCATATTGCCATTTTTAGGACGATTTCGATCGTTGCGTTTGTGTCCAGAAAAGGACTCCAAGAGAAGAGCAGGTGAGCCACCTCCAAGAAGAGCTTCGGAAGGCTAAGGAGGAGAAAAGCCGAGTTCTTGAAGAGCTGGAAGAGTCGAAGAGGAAAACAACGATGCCGGTGGCGTCGGGGAACATACAGAAGGAAGTGGAGAAAGCAAAGGAATCGGAAAGGAAGATGCTGAAGTCGTTGATCGAGCAGACGAAGCAGTTCGAGCGAACGAAGATATCGCTCGAAGAAGCCAAGCTCGAGATTAGGTCACTCCAAGACATGATCAAGAGCTCGGAGGTTTCGAACTCGAAGAACTATATTGGCGGTGGCAAAGGTCTAGCGAAGAGCCAGAGCGACCGAAACCTCGCGAAGCTCCAAGATCCGGTCGATCTGGACGTGATTCGAGCGAGGCAAGAGATCGGGATGGTCAACAAGGAGCTCGAGCTGGCCACCGCGGCGGAAGAGAAGAGCAAGAGAGCAATGGACGGCCTAGCGCTCGCGCTCAAGGAAGTGTCGACCGAGGCCAACCAGGCGAAGGCGAGGCTCTCGACCAGCCAGACCGAGCTAGAGAGGGCGAGATCGGAAGCAGAGAGGTCGAAAGCGACGCTGGCGGCCACGGAGGAGAAGCTGCAGGCGGCGGAGGAAGAAGCCAGGGAATTGCAATCGAAAGCTGAGGATTTAGTCACTGCTTGGTGCGAAAAGGAGAACGGATTCATAAACTGCATGAAGATTTCCGAAGAGGAGATCGCCGAGCTGAGGCGGGAGAAAGGTAAATTGATCGATTCTCTGAGAGTTTCCAGAGAAGACTACGCGAAGCTCCGGGACATACTCAAGCACGCGGTGAACGAAGCCACTGTGGTGAAAGAAGCATTGGAGATTGCCAGGAACGAGAATTCTCAGCTCGAAGATTTGTTGACGGAGAAGGAGAGTGCCTACCAAAGCATCAAGCAGGAGTACGAGTGCCTCAAGGTCAGCGAAGCTGCAGCGGCCGATAGCGTAAAGGAACTGAAGGGCTTTCTCGCTGCCACTTCGAGCATGGACTATCCCGACACCGACTACTACAGCAGAACTCCGGGGAGCGAGGAGGTGAAAGAAGGCAAACCATCGGAGCGATGGAGAGGCGAGTCGAGTAAGCACAATGGGAGGAGGCACTCTCTCGGAGGATCGGTTATGGGGTCTCTATTCGATCCCGATGGCCCGTCGGTGGAGTCGAGCGGTCAAGTCTTCGGCTCGATTAGTAATGTATCGGATTCCAGGATCCCGTCGTCGCTGTTTACTTACGACATGGAAGCATCGAACTCCGGTGAGTTGATTCGTGTCGATAGGACGGCACCTGAAGGGGAAAAGAAGAGGAAGAAGACAACGATACTGAAAAGATTTGGAGACATGCTGAGGAGGAGGAGCTTCCACAAGTAGTGTGTTCTTTTTCTTCGCTTGTTTGAGAGTTATTTGGTATGATTTAGTTTCTTTGGAATAGTTTTCTGTGATACTTTCTCACTTGCGCCAGTTAAAAGAATGAACTACACAAATGATAACATGCGATTATACTTCTCTCAAAGAAAATGTTTTGCCATACTAGTTATAATAGAAAATTTGTTGTAAAAAAAAATATTTTTAAACAAATTAACTAAACAAACAACGGAGGAGGCTGTTTTTTTCTTTTCTTTCGTTTAGTTTTATTTAAGTTTTTTTTTTTTTTTTTAAATTTGTTATAGCAATAGTTTTTTTAAATAAATTAAAAAAATAAAATTTAACATCCAAAATAAAATATGCTATCTTTGAACAAAAAAAAAAAAAAAAAAAAAATCTGCCATAAGAATATTACGTCTGTCGTCGAGCAGATTTCGAGCGACCATAAATATTTGTTTTGAAATCGTTTTTCTTCAAACAATAGGTCGATTTGTATGTTTTCGACGAGAGTAACACAATTCGTGTAAAAAAAAAATTTCATCTGAAACAAGACGCATATGTTACAAACAAAAATATAAAATATAAAACTTTAAAATATCATAACTTTTGACTGAGAGATCGAAACAAGGTCCAGTTTGTGCAAAAATGATTGTATCGAAAAGTACTACGGAATAAACTGTTACACCGTTTGACGGACTTCGAAAAAAATTTGAATCGCAAAAAATCGATGTTTCGACCTCCAAATTTTACTTTCGATAATTTTATTTTCGAAAATTTTTATTATCTATAGTAATTTGTTATTATCTATTACTAATATGAATAATAATTAGTTTGTTATTTGTTTTAGTTATCTATACTAATTTTTGGACGTCGAAAATTTAAAAAAACCAAATTAGTCTTGTAATTTCATTTTTTGACAAATTGTTTTGTTTTAGTTAATTTGTTTAAAAATATTTTCTGTACAACAATTTTTTTGATTAGTATTATACTACAATTTTTTTAACAAAATATTTCCTGTTCAGAAAATTTTAAAAAATCAAATTAGTATTGTCAAAAATTTTAAAAAACCAACACAAAAAGACTTTAAAAAAAAACCAAAAAAAAAAAAAAACCATTATCAGATTTCGCCAACTTTGTTGGCGAAAATTTGGTAAACCCAAATTTGCGCCAAAGTTGGCAAAAATTTGACAAATATAATTTTTTATTATTATTTCATATATTCGCCATCAAAGAAGGCGAAAGATTTCGTGATTTCAAATTTTTGAAAAATTATTTCGTTTTAGTTAATTTGTTTAAAAATATTTTCTGTACAATAAATTTTCTGTACTAGTTACAGTTTGAATGAAACAATTTGTGTAGCTAATAATCTGTCTGCAACGTCACTCTCAGTGAACCTTATTTTACTAATGATGCTTTAACCTTATTCTACATTTAATTTTTTGTTGTTGAAATCTTGGACCCCAAATTGCATTAGAAAGTTCCAACTACTAATTTTGGACATTTTTAAATGAGTTATTTGTATTTATGCTTTATAGTCCGAAAGCTGAACTAAAAATCGAACCGCTACAACGTATCCGACCACGATTGGACGAATTATTTTAACCTAGGATGGGCTGATGTCATTTTTTTTGTCCGGCCAATAATGGCCGGACACGCAACAGTACGATTTCGATTTTCGGTTCAGCCTTCGAACTGTAAAGCATTTTTATTTTTAAATAGCATATGTTTTACAAATACTAAGGGTCTATTTGGCAATTGTTGGGATATTGGTTATAAAATATTTTAAAAGTACCAGTTATAAGCGGTGATGAGAGGTCCGATTTTGGATGATTTTAAGTAGCGACTTTTAAACTAATCTAACTCATGTTTGACAATCATTCACTACCACATCAAATAGACCGCAAAATTTGAAGAACTCACTTTTTTTTGAAAAAATAGTTATCAGATAAGACTTTAAGAGAAATAAAGATAAGAAAAAAAAATAAAAATATAATAGGGTATTTGTAGTTCTAGTTATATTTCTTGGTAAGAATATAAATGGAATAAAAAAAATAAAACCCTCAAAATATTTCAATTTGGAGTGTTCATAAAGACGTCCATAATTACACTGCACCGATTTTAAATTTTTTTTGAACCAACCAAAAACAGTGGTTCAAAAATATTACCAAACAATTTTTTTTTAAACATTTATGACCAAAAATAGTGGTAAAAAAAAAATTATCAAACATTTTTTTTAAACACTTCATAAATGATCGACTAAAAAATCCTCTAAAATACCATTGCTCCATTTGTACATGCTTCGAGTATATAATATTGTGGATAACTGAAAAATCTTATACCATCCTTGTTATATATTTATAGATTTCTAAGTCTCTTCGTGCAGGGCAAATTGGCATTTAGTTTTATGAGTTCAAATTGTGTGAACATTCGGTTATGTTTTCTACCAAACGGTTGGACCAATGCTTAAGTTAAATTTTTAAATATGACTAATCAATTAAGTTTAACATTATGATAATCGTACAATCACTATAGTAATTTATAATTTATACTTAAACTCAGCATTGCCCATGTCTGATCTTATATGTTATCATATTTGCTTCTGTATATTGCTTTGTTCGTCTAACATGTATTTGCAGAAAAGCAATGGATATATGCAATGAAGAAAAAATGATGAGCCAGAGACGACGTTATAACAGAAAATTTTGTCCAACCACCTACGACTTATCCGGAACCTCGCACTCGGGGATTCCGTTGCCCGGTCAGCTGACCGGGGTCGAGGGGGCAGCGCCCCTCATAAGAGTTTGGGGACGAAGTCCCTTAAAGGTATTCAGATTTTCAGATCTGGTTATCTTTAGACAACTGCCGTCAAGAAAAAAAGGCGTCTTCAAGTCAGCGGATACTTCAGAAGATTTGCGTCATCGGTGCTCTTAATCTTTTATCTTTTATTTTGTATTTTACATTTTATTTATAGGACCAAATGTACATCGGGTTCGCAATTGGCACTAGGAAGCTCAAAGCCATATTAAACCATAACCTACTCCACTCAAAACAGCCTGAACCAAACCAAACCAAACCTGGACCCAACATTCTGAAAACAGACCAAAAGAGTTCGGACCGAACTCGGCCCGAACTCGGGCACCCTAAGACCCAGTTTGCAACGTTACTCCGTGAGACCAGGATTCTAACGTTTGAATTTCTGAACGTTGGACATCCGAACTCGGCTCGAACTCGGTTCAGAAAAACCCTATAAATAGAGAAGATTTTTTCCATTCTAAATCACTCATCCATTCTTCATTCTTCTCATCTATTCTTGAGTGTTACCCTGAGCTATAAACATTTCCTATTCCCAAGATCAACTCCCAGCCTTCTAGTGCCAACACGGTTCCGATTTAGAAGTCTGATCGAGTTGTAAAAAGCTTGATTTGTCAAGTTCTCTACAAGTTTGAAGTTGGCGTGTCCTTCAGATCAAATGCACGTTTGAAATCTTTCGAACCTTCAGATCAAAGCTCAATGTTGTAAGAAGTCTGCAAGCCTTCGGATCAAAGTTTGTAATTCACTATTGATGATTATAATGGATACAACTCCGAGCAAGAGTTCTCTGACCTGGACTAGTCATCTCAGAGAAAAACCAGGATAAAATCGCGGTGTTTGCGTTTGTTCTTCTTACTATTCTTTACTGTGCATATTCTTAATTGTTATATCTGTTGGTAATTTACTGCATTTACTTAGAATTTTTAATTGGTGATTATTTTTTGCTGCACACGCACTAACTCTATTCAGCCCCCCTCCCGAGTTGCTACACAATCCTACAATTGGTATAAGAGCAGGTTTTCATTAAACTGTTCTTACTTTATATACTCTCTGAATTGGTTTCTGATCCCAATTGCTCCTACAATTGGTATCAGAGCAGGTACTCTCTTGATACATACTTAAACTCCTAGTATAATTATATGGCAACCTTGAGACCCTTGTACACCAATAAAGGTGAATGCCAGTCTACAAATAGACCACCCCTATTTGATGGTACGAATTACACTTACTGGAAGACACGCATGAGTTTTTATTTGAAATCACTTGATTTTGAACTTTGGACCATAGTGATTGATGGTTACACAAAGTCTACTATCATTTCTCCTCTTACTTCCAATGTAGTTAACAAATATTATTATGACTACACGAAGGAAGAAAAAACAGCTGCTAGCCTTGATGTTAAGACAATAAATATTTTATTTTGTGCTTTAAATGAAATTGTATTTGATCTAATCTCTACTTGCTTGACATCACATGAGATATGGAATCGCCTGAAAATTACTTATGAGAACATGCATGAAAATAAAGCTAGTGATTCTGAAGAAGAAGAAGAAGAAAGTTCTCGCAACTATGCAAACACAAACATATGGCACGAGAGCGAAGCTAGTGACTCAGAGGAAGAATAAAATCCTCATAACATTGCAAACATGTGCCTAATGACATCAACAAATGAGATAGCAGAAAGCTTAGAAAGAAATACAAGCATTTAGTGCGAAAGTGAAGCTGGCAATTCGAAAAAAGAAAGCCCTCGACATACTACATGTTTATGCTTAACGGTAGCGAGGTAACAGATAATCCTTTATTTGAAAAGTTTCCTTATGATGAATTATCTGATGCTTTCAATGATTTACTTGATGATTACAAGAAGCCTAGGAATAAGTATAAGCAAGCTAGAAAAGAAATTAAGTCTTATCAGCTTGATAATGAAAAGCTTATTTGTTTATTGGATGAAGTTAGAGATACTTCCTTTTCTGATAACTCTGCTGAGATTTTCACACTTGAGCTTAGATTGCACGAGGCACTTAAATGCATTGAGAAAATCACTCAAGAAAATGCTAGTCTTAAGGAAAAATTATAATAAAAAAGAAGTATTTTATTGCTTCACAAGGAATTGATGCTCTTGCTGTTAAATATGATAATTTATATACTAATTCTAAAAAGTTAGAGGTTAGATTGAAAAAAAAGATAATGCAACATATGACTCAATCTAACACAAGTCATGTGACTCATCACAAAGTCACACACGACATATCATTTGTAAAGGAAGCAAGCAAAACTAAAACTTCTCATAATCATGCTTTTTATTACAAGTATCCACGCAAGACACAACGCACCACATTACATAGTCATACTCACCATGCTACACCTAACACTAATGTCCATGCTACATGTCACTATTCTGGACAAAAAAGACATTTCACAATAGTGTAATTTAAACAGTTGGTTAGTATGAACAAGTTTATGTGGATACTAAAAGCTAACAAATATGGATCCAAATCTTGGATACCAAAATTTTTGCCTAATGATGTAGGTAGAACGCTTTGTGTCGGAATTTAGCACCAAGGAGAGCGTTGGTGATTGCAAAGCTATAAATGTCATCTTCCAAGCAATTACACCAACATAAATATGGCTACTTGAGTCATCTTGGTAACGTGCTAATTGATTCTTCCTAGAATGGCTAAATTTGTAGAATCTAACATATTTTTTATCAATGTCTTATTACTATCTCTTATTGATATCTTAAGTTGTTTCAAGTGTGAGATGTAATACTAGCATGCTTATTTAATTTTCTTTTAATTACTTCTATTCAGCATGACTAGTTAATTAGCGTAAGTTCACACTATGGTTTCACTTTTCTTCTATTATTATGAAACAATTGTCTATACATGCTTTATATCCTTTAGTAAACTTAATTTGTCAAAAATTAAGATTCTCCATTTTGATGCTGTATAAAGATATAATTTG
The DNA here is from genome assembly GCA_036927795.1 of Iris macrosiphon. Taxonomy (NCBI): domain Eukaryota; kingdom Viridiplantae; phylum Streptophyta; class Magnoliopsida; order Asparagales; family Iridaceae; genus Iris; species Iris macrosiphon. The sequence continues at coordinate 196,851,542 of JAYESA010000008.1, forward strand.
CTTAGAGTCCTTTTAATCAATGTTCTTTAAAGTTATAATTACTTTTGATTATAAGCCGAAAGGCCCTTTTGTCAAAAATGCGTAAATAACCTAAGCGACACGGTACTTAAGTGTCTTCGGACCACCGCTAGTTGGGATCCGGGCCCTACAGCTAACCTAAGATGATCAATACTTTATTAAATAAAAATTTGTTAAGTTCTATTTGCAATTATTTTCAGAATATGTCACGACCCGCACCCGGATATTCGGGCACGAGTACGTGGGTACGTCCAGCCTACGCCGCAGTGTCGGCGGTAGTACGCTGTCTAGATCATATTCACAGGTAATTTAAAATCTATCTCATCCACACGAATAAATAGACAAGGATAATGACAGGGAAATAGAATTGCTAATATTTCAAAATATTTAATTTGTGACAACCAAATCCACAGTTAATACAAAACCAGAGGATAAATCGGGGACAAACCCAATTACTGTGCTGAAAGGAAATACTAGCTAACTGGTTGACTACTCCTCAAAGGTAGTCTCCTGAGTAGGAACCGGCTTCTCAGCTGTATCACCTGCTACCTCATAGGGGCCATAAAGGTGGGGGCAAAGTTCTCATCATCGCCTAAATCAACGGATCCAGTCAGGAAAGGAGCAAAGTACACAATGCACAACAAAGCTTAAACTAAATATTTATGACAAGTAGAAAAGAAACTGTCTAGTATCATATTGAGAATATGCATAAAAGAAGTAACAATAACTAAGAGTTAAGGCTATAAACAGGAATACGAGTAAACAGGAATAATATGAGACAGGAAATGAAACTACAATAAGACAACATGAACTGCAACAAGACAAGAAGCTATGTGTGTGAACTTGTATTTATTTTAGAATACATAGTTGGCATGTAGGGGTTTATAAGGCTAATCCGGCCGTCATAGACGGCTATTAAACATGAATAATCGAGATCCGGCTGAGGGTACAGTCGCGTACCAACAGCTATTAGTCACGGCAGGGGGAAGGGTAAACTACATGCCTTCTAGTATTCTCCTACCCGACACGAAAAGCAAGACATGAACTCCAGTATTCAAGACATGAAATCCAGTACTCTAACACTACATGTAATCATCAATGGTACTAGTAGAGCAAGGAATTAATTATCACAATATAAAGATTAAACTTTGAAGTGCAGGTACTTGCCTGATGTTTGGATCCAATTATAGTTTTGTATCTCGGGGAAATTTTCAGAAATGTGTCCAGATGCTAAAATAAATATTACCATCATGCTCAGAAGATATCAAATAGCTAGAAACGTCTGTCCTTGGGTCCAATTTGGAGACAAGGGCAAAAACGACAATTTCGGGCCAAAATGGGGTCCACCGGTGGCCCGCTTTGCACCGAAAAATGTGTCAGGGTCAAAGGTCTTCAAATTCACCAAACTTAGTGTCAACAGGTCAGGAACGATGATACGAACCCAACGGAACTTCCAGAATTGAATTCCGATGAGCCGATCACAAAATCGCCCGTCGAACGGGGCCTATGGGGCCCACGACACGCGATTTCGTCAACGTTCTCAGAATCGAACCAAACTTGGGTCACAGGACCAGCGTATCGCTACGAGTCTGATGGCGCAAGTTTCGTTTCGATCCGACGTGTGTACTCAAAGTTAGGATGAATTGCAAAAAAGTCGGATACGGGACGATGTCCGCGGATACGCGTTGATTCCGGTGTGCACGCACACTCGAATCAGCTTCCGCGAAAACCCACACGTCCGTATCAACGACGCGCACGTATCTGTGAAGACCGCACGCGACCAAGTCGTCCCGTTTGGCGGGGCGTACTCAGTTCCGGGGTGAAACGGGGTCTGATTTTTCCCTGTTTTTGGATCGCGGTGTGCGATCACCACAGGACGCGATGCCCCGAGCGGTTTGTCCGGGCACCGAGAGGGTCATACAGGCTACGCGTTGCAATTTACGGAATCGAAATCGGAGATACGGGGTGCGAGATACGAGTACCTGAACTGGCTCTTCGAAACTGGGGTTTTCGGTGTTCGACACGTGTCTAGGATGTAGCGCCCCGTTCTCCCGGTGCGGAGACCGCGGCTAAGAAACACAAGACGGTATCGTTCGATCGGGATAGATTGAATTAAGAACTCGTCCTCGTTATGGATTTGTTTCTTCGGAATCGATTCCCATATTCAGTGGACTGTGCCCCAAGGATCGGCTTAGCGGCAGAGTCAGGAGGGACCTCTCCGCTGCTATCTTTTTTTGCCTCGGTTTTCGATGTCGCTTGTTGCTTTCGTGCTTTGAGTTGGTTTTGGGATTTGCTTGTTTTCCTTGAACGATTTCGATGGTTTTCATTGTTTTCGTTCATTGACTTGCACTTCTATTCCGAGATTGGAAAGAGAGGAAGAAGTATTAATCGAGCTGTTCGTGTGCAGGTGAACGAGCAGTAGGTGGCTTGCGAGCGGAGTCGTGAAGCGCCTCTTTCCTTCTTCTTTCCAAAATCTAAGTGAGTGGCTACCAACCCGATTAGCTAGCCCTGCTTCCAAGCTTCACTCCTTGCCCCGATCAAACGATACCAAGTAATAACTAAAAAAAACCAAGATAAAAGAGAATAGACTTGGTACTTATGCTTGTCAATGAAACTTGTGAACGGTTATATCCTTGCATGCTTGTTCGTTCGAAAATGTTCATCAAATGCATAGATACAAGTTTAAACGTATATCCTGATGCATAAATTTAACGTAGTTGCAATGTAAAATGAATCATGCAATACCGCTTGTCTTGTACTCACGTAGCCTCCGGGCGAATGCTTGTTAACGTAGCCTCTGGGCGAATGCTTGTTAACGTAGCCTCCGGGCGAATGATTGTTAGTGTGCGATCACGGACAACTTGTGCACAAGGTATAGTTCCTGCGGGCGGCTGCTGGGGCACTGGCACCGTTCCGGCTCCGGACGGAACTAACGTTTAGTCTCACGTACTAGGACAGGGTGGTATGCGGCGCCTAACGTTCTTGCACGTAGCAAACCATCTTCGTCACAGACTAGTGTCCATTATGGCAATCAAGCCAGTGATCATCGTGTATATTTAAACCTGTTGCATACTAACTTGTGTCTTCGTGGCAGGGAAGGCATGGTAAGTATTGTGCAGGTAATTCAGACGGTCAGGTAAAATCCACCTAACGTTGGCACGTTCATTTCAGTAAATTCAATATGCTGCTTACTTGTAAATGAACTAAGGCAAGATAGAAACCCACAAAATATGCATGCTTCACTAAACAACGTGTTGATTGGTATAGTCAGGCTAGCTCGCCTTCACCAGCATGTTTCGATATGCTGACCCTCGTTGAAACAGGTTCTCCGCACCAAGGCGAACCGAGCGAGGAGCCAAAGTCGTCTTCCCGATCCAGTCCAGCTGTTAGCGCATCTTCACCGCGCCTCGAAGCCTTTTGAAGTCCGAAGCTGCAACTCTTCATACACAAATGCAGCTCCGTGGCAAAGCCGTCCTCCAGCCTGGAGGTCTTTATCGTTTTAAGTTATAAAAGGATGTAATGTACATGACTGCTATCTCATTTTGAGTCAACCCTTTTGTAAGCCGTTTGGCATATTAGCTGACTCGTTCAGGAGTTTGTAATAGATGTTCATTATCAATAAAGAGAACTTTTCTATGTTTCAAATATGTGTTTCAATTTATCTGCGTACTCTGAATTTGTGCTTGCTATGCAAATCATTAAAGCCTTGTGCGGGCGCAACCCCAGGCCCGCACGGCGGTCACGATTCGGGGGACGCCTCAAGTGATTCTACGGAATTGGGTCGTGACATAGGACACCGTGTCAGCCGTGTCCAACTAGGGTTTGGGCTCTGTCGTGTCCTGGCTTGCTGGACTCGGGCGGCTGGACTCGGGGACACGCGACGGCCGGCTCTGGCACCGTGGGCGGGGGTTCTCAGCCAGAGCGGCGGCCGGGGGAGCTTGCTGTTGCGCCTAGAACCGTCGGCTCGGCTAGGGCGGCTACGGCGAGGGTTCAGGGGCGGCGGCGGAGGTGATCGAGGGCGGCTTGTCGGGGCGAGGCGGAGGCGCTGGCGGCCGGGCGGCGCCGGAGTCCGGGCGGGGGTGAGGCGGCTGCTCGCTGCTGCTGCGTTCTGTCGGGCGCCGGAGCCGACGAAAAAGTGGGCGGAGGAAGGAGAGGAAGGAGGAGGAGGGGGCTGGTCTGGGCGGAGCTGGGGCGAGGCGGCCGGTGGCGAGGGTCAGGCGAGGGTGGCGGTGAGTCGGGGCGGGCTGAGGCGTGGGTATGTATAGAGGAGAGGGCGGAGCCTTAGGCGGAGGAGGAACCGGGGGTCGTGGCGAGGAGCGGGACATGAACTCCCGTATTATGTGGGACTGGGGCGTGACAGCTATTAAACATGAATAATCGAGATCCGGCTGAGGGTACAGTCGCGTACCAACAGCTATTAGTCACGACAGGGGGAAGGGTAAACTACATGCCTTCTAGTATTCTTCCATCCGACACGAAAAGCAAGACATGAACTCCAGTATTCAAGACATGAAATCCAGTACTCTAACACTACGTGTAATCATCAATGGTACTAGTAGAGCAAGGAATTAATTATCACAATATAAAGATTAAACTTTGAAGTGCAGGTACTTGCCTGATGTTTGGATCCAATTATAGTTTTGTATCTCGGAAAAATTTCCAGAAATGTGTCCAGATGCTGAAATAAATATTACCATCATGTTCAGAAGATATCAAATAGCTAGAAACGTCTGTCCTTGGGTCCAATTTGGAGACAAGGGCAAAAACGGCAATTTCGGGCCAAAACGAGGTCCACCGGTGGCCCGCTTTGCACCGAAAAATGTGTCAGGGTCAAAAGTCTCCAAATTCACCAAACTTAGTGTCATCAGGTCAGGAACGATGATACGAACCCAACGGAACTTCCAGAATTGGATTCCGATGAGCCGATCATAAAATCGCCCGTCGAGCGGGGCCTGTGGGGCCCACGACGCGCGATTTCGTCAACGTTCTCAGAATCGAATGTAAACCCCCTGATTTTTCAAAATTTTTAAAACTGAATTTTTCACAATTTTCTGGAATTTTCTGGGAATTTTCTGTAATTTAAAAACAGGGTTTTAATTATTCAATAATTTTTAAATGATAATAAATAGTATTAAAATATTATAAAAATAATATTTTTGAGTGTAAAATGAAAAACTGGACTTAGGGTAATTTTTCTGGAATTTATTGGACCCCGGACCTATTTTTAAAATACCTAAATTTATTTATTTATTTAATTATTTATTTATTTATTAAATATTTACTGATTATTAATTTATTATTATTATTATTTCTGACCCAGCCCGCGGCACGCTGGACCCGGCCCACCGGGCCCAGCCCCAAACCCGGCCCAACCCTGGCCTGACGGGTCGGGCGGGTCGGCCAGGCCCGCACCCGACCCGCACCCAACCCGGATCACCGTCCCTGACCACGTCCCACCCCGTGCCGCGTCTCGCGGCGGAGCCCCCGCCTCCGGCCCGCTCCGCCTGGCCACGTCCGCCTCCGCCTTCTCCGCCCTCTCCCCGCCTTCTCCGGCCCCCACCGCCTATAAAAGTCCCTCCTCCTCCTCCTCTGATCTCCCCCACCGCCCTAGCCAACCCCAGCCACCACCGGACCGCCACCGTCCTGCCCGCCGCGCCGCCGTGCAGACCCCCAGCGCCGCCCCCTCCTCTTCTCCTCCTCCTCCGCCTGCCTCCGGCCCGTCGACAGCAGCTGCAGCCGGCCACAGCAGCAGCAGGCAGCTCCCCGAGCCGCCTCCGGCCGCCCAGAGCCGACGCCGCCTCCACCGGTGAACGCCGCGCCGCCTCCACCGGTGAACGCCGCGCCGCCCTCCGTCGCAGAGCCCCGGCCCCTCCGCCTCAGCCCGGCTGCCCTCCGCCCAGCTCCGGCGAGGAATCCCAAGCCCTAAAACTAAACCTAATTTCCTGTGTCCGGACACGTGTCGGACACGATTCGGACCCCGATTTTTGGGTCCTGTTCAGGTGCGTGTATTTTCTTGCTCGTAGCTCGAATTTCGATTCCGCAAATTGCGTTGCGAAGCCTGTATGACCCTCTCGGTGCCCGGACAAACCGTTCGGGGCATCGCGTCCTGTGGTGATCACACACCGCGATCCAAAAACAGGAAAAACCAGACCCTGTTTCACCCCGGAACCGAGTACGCCCCGCCAAACGGGACGACTTGGTCGCGTGCGGTCTTCACAGATACGTGCGCGTCGTTGATACGGACGTGCGGGATTTCGCAGAAGTCGATTCGGGTGTGCGTGCACACCGGGATCAATGCGTATCCGCGGACACCGTCCCGTATCCGACCTTTCTGAATCACGCCCTAACTTTGTGTACACACGTCGGATCGAGACGAAACTTGCGCCATCGGACTCGTAGCAATACGCTGGTCCTGTGGGTCAAGTTTGGTTCGATTCTGAGAACGTTGACGAAATCGCGTGTCGTGGGCCCCACAGGCCCCGCTCGACGGGCGATTTTGTGATCGGCTCATCGGAATCCAATTCTGGAAGTTCTGTTGGGTTCGTATCATCGTTCCTGACCTGTTGACACTAAGTTTGGTGAATTTGGAGACCTTTGACTTTGACACATTTTTCGGTGCAAAGCGGGCCCACATGTGAATCCCGTTTTGACCCGAAACTGTCGTTTTTGCCCTTGTCTCCAAATTGGACTCAAGGACAGGCGTTCCTAGATGATTGATATTTTCTGGATCTGATGGTGATGTTTGTTTCAGCAACCGGAGTACCGCCTGCAAATCCAACCGAAGTCAGAGCCGCAATCAGAGCCGGAACCGCAGGCAAGTGTACCTCGCCAAAACTTGCAGCTTTGCTACCTATTTCCTGGTCTTAGTTATACATCAGTGGGCAAGTATACCTCGCCAAAACTTGCAGCTTTGCTACCTATTTTCTGGACTTAGTTATACATCAGTGGGCAAGTAAAGCTTGCCAATTCTCAGATATTTCTGGTTATGGTATTTTACTTGATTTCTGTAGATAAATATGTAAACTTGTTTAACTGCTCAACCCAGGACACCTGACACTATTCATGTGACGGAATTTCCGTATAGGATACATATTCAGGACATATACAGTTTACATGGTTAGTTTATATCCTGACTTGTTGCATTAGCTTTGATCCTGCGTGTCATGGACCTGAGACGTGAGATTTCATTGGGTGGGGAGAGTATTACCATAACAAAGGCTGATTATATTATATATATTGACATCTGGATGTGTCTTAGTCTCTGACACAGAGCTATGGCACCAGTTCTGGCCTTTCGAGAAAATACTGCTATGGGTTTCTCCGACACTGATCCCGTAGTAGCCTCAGCCTGAGTATGACTAAAACTCTCACTTGCATATCACTTAGCTGGTTATATATTTACCCTATGGTTTCATTTATTGCTGCACTGCAATTATTTTGGCTTATATTTTCTGTACCTTGTTATGTCCCCTGAGGACCTGGAATGGACTATGTCCCCAGGTATAGCTGAAGAAAACTACCCCGAGGTGTACGGTACAGGAGCCCTCCTTGGAACAGAACCCGGAACAGAGAACGAGATATTGGCCGAAGATTTCTCCTGAGCACCGGCTTCATCTACACAGTATTTCCATTTTCAGTATTTTATTTCCTGTCTATTTTTCCTCTGAATGTAACAGACTAATTCTCAGATTGTTTCCCGAGATAATCTTATTTATTGCTTATTTATTTCTATTGCATTATTTCTGGCAATAATCTGTGTTTATTTGGTGGATGAGATTAGAAATACCTGAGACTTGTAACATTTTCCTGTTAGAATACAGCTTAAGCATGCCCTGATGGATCCATTAAATTGGGTTGTCCATCGGTGCGTGCTGCTGGACATTGCGCACGTCTCCAGTCCCTCGGCATTTTCGGACTGGGGCGTGACATCGAACCAAACTTGGGTCACAGGACCAGCGTATCGCTACGAGTCCGATGGCGCAAGTTTCGTTTCGATCCGACGTGTGTACTCAAAGTTAGGGTGAATTACAGAAAAGTCGGATACGGGACGATGTCCGCGGATACGCGTTGATTCCGGTGTGCACGCACACCCGAATCAGCTTCCGCGAAAACCCACACGTCCGTATCAACGACGCGCACGTATCTGTGAAGACCGCATGCGACCAAGTTGTCACGCCCGATCCCGTGGAATCGTTAGTCGTCCCCCGGCGTGACCGCCGTGCGGGCCTAGGTTGCGCACTGCACAAGGCTAAGTATTTTTGTTTCGCATAGCGAGCACATATCCAGAGTACGCAGATAATTGAAACACATATTGAAACATGGAAAAATTCTCTTTTTATTGATAATATGAACATCTATTACAAACTCCTTGAACTGAGTCATAAGGATTGCCTCTATGGGCTTACAAAAGTGTTGACACAAAATGAGATAGCAGTCCTGTACATTACATCCTTACTAAACTCAAAATATAAGACCTTGCGTCGGAACGACTGCCTTGCCACGAAGTTGCATGGTTGCTTGGTGGCTAGCTTCTAACTTCAAAATGCTTCTTCTTCTTCTTCAAAATGCTTCAAAGGTTGGCACGGTCGAGGCGTGCCTACAGCTGGACTGGATTGGGGGTTTGTCTCCTGCTCCTCGCTCGGCTCTCCTTAGCGCGGGGAACCTGTTTCAACGAGGGTCAGTACATCGAAACGTACTGGTGAAGGCAAGCTATCCCAACTATACCAATCAACACGTTGTTTTAATGAAGCATGCATATTTGTGGGTTTCTATCTTGCCTTAGTTCATTTTACAGCAAGACATATATATAGAATCATTGAAATAACTCGCCACCGTTCGATGACATTTACCTGCCCGTCTGAACCACCTGCATAATACTTACCTTGCCTTCCCTGCCAAGAAGACACAAGTTAGTAGCAACAGGTTTAAATATACGAGGGGATCACTGGCACGTTGCCATAATGGACGGGCTAGTCTCGGGACAGAATGGCGTGCGGCGCAGAGAACAGGAGGCGCCACAAGCTACTCGATCCGAAGCAGGCGACTATCGTGAGTTCCGTCCGGATCGGATCGGTGCCAGTGCCCCAGCGACCGTCCGCAGGAACTAAGACCTTGTGCACAAGTTGTCCGTGATCAACGCAGTACACTAAGTTAACATTTGAGGCAAATCAGGCACAGGGCAATAACAGGACAAGATCTACTTTAGCATAGTCTTCCTGTTGGATTATTGCTTCGAAAATGAGTTCTATACATAGCACCGTTTTAAGAAGAAATTACATTCTAACTTATATTTATGCATATGATGAACATTCCAAACGAGCAAGCATATAAGTAAGTAACCGTTCACAGGTTTCGTTGACAAGCAATATTTCCCAAGTCTATTCCCTTATTATCTTGATATCTTTTAGTTATTTACTTGGTATCGTTTGATCGGGCAAAGCACGAACACAAGATTTAGATGTGAAGACTAGCAAGTAGGGCTAGCTAATCGGGTTGGTAGCCACTCACTTTGGTAGTTGGAAGGAAAAGGAAAGAAGTGCTTTAGGAGTCCGCTCGAGCGACGACTACAGCTGGTTCACCTGTATTGACACGAACAGCTGATCAGTACTTCTTCCTCTCTTTCCCTTATCGGAATTGAAGTGCAGTCCTAAGAACGAAAGCAATGAAATCCATCGAAACCGTTCAAGAAAACCCAAGCAAATCCGAAAACCAACTCAAGGCACGAAAGCAACAAGCGACAGCGAAAACTAGGCAACAAAGAATGCAGCGGAGAGGTCCCTCCTGACTCTGCCGCTAAGTCGATCCTTGGGGCACGGTCCACTGAATATGGGAATCGATTCTGAAGAGACAAATCCATAACGAGGATGAGTTCTTGATTCAATCTATCCCGATCGAACGATACCGTCTAGTATTTCTTAGCCGCGCTCCCCGAATCTGGGGAACGGGGCACCACATCCTACCCAACTAATTGGAAGTTTCGTCCCGAAACTTAAAGAATAAAACCTACCACTAGAAAATAATGAGGGGAACCGTTCCCTCATATCGGATTCGAGCTCCCAAGTAGATTCTTCGACAGAGTGATTCCGCCAAAGCACGCGCACTAGAGGAACCGAACGGGTCCGAAGCAGCTTTTCTTTTCTATCCAAAATTTGTACCGGTTGTTCTACATACGTCAAGTCGGACTGAAGGTTCAGTTGTCCCAGGTCTACCACGTGGCTTGGATCGTACACATATTTTCTAAGTTGGAAAACATAAAATATATCATGTACGTCAGCTAGGGATGGTGGTAGAGCGATCTGATAAGCAACTGAAGCAACCCGCTTTAGTATTTCGAACGGGCCGACAAATCGTGGACTTAGCTTTCCCTTCGCTCCGAACCTGCTGACCCCTCGCATGGGCGAGACCTTGAGGAATACCCGGTCGCCTACTTGGAACTCTAGCGGTCTCCGATGAACATCCGCATAGCTCTTCTGACGACTTTGAGCTATCTTTAATCTGTCCCGAATCAGCCGAACTTTCTGGACGGTCTGCTCCACGAGCTCAGGGCCAAGTACTTGCCGCTCCCCAACTTCGTCCCAACAGATCGGAGATCGACACTTTCGCCCGTATAGCGCCTCATACGGCGCCATTTGAATGCTTGATTGATAACTATTGTTGTAAGCAAATTCGGCTAGAGGTAGATGAAGGTCCCAACTAGTCTTCGTGTCCAAGGCGTAGAGTCGCAGCATATCTTCGAGGATCTGGTTGACGCGCTCTGTTTGGCCATCGGTCTGTGGATGGTAGGCGGAGCTGAATTTCAACTTCGTCCCCATTGCTGACTGCAGGCTTCCCCAGAAACGTGATATGAATCGACCATCTCGATCGGAGACTATGGTTACGGGCACGCCGTGAAGTCGGACGATTTCGTTGAGATATATCTGAGCCAGGCGGTCGGCACTCCAAGTAGATTTGATAGGCAGAAAGTGAGCTGACTTGGTGAGTCGATCGACGATAACCCAGACTGCATCATGTCCCCGTTGCGTCCTCGGCAAGCCAACAATAAAGTCCATCGTTATATCATCCCATTTCCACTCCGGAATAGCAAGGTTCTGAAGCTCTCCGCCTGGTTTCTGGTGTTCGGCCTTTACTCGTTGACAAGCCATGCAATGCGACACAAACTGCGCCACATCCCGTTTTAAGCCGTGCCACCAAAACGTCGTGCGAAGATCCCGATACATCTTAGTGCTACCCGGATGAGAAGTATAACTAGCATAGTGAGCTTCCGTGAGTATCTCTTGTCTGAGGGCCGCGTCGTTCGGAACACATAGTCTTCCCTTTACTTGAAGCATCCCATCCGTGCTTACCGCAAAGTCGGACGCCTTTCCTGCCAAGATGAGGGTATGTATCTTCTGCAGGAACGGGTCGTCCTTCTGAGCGGCCTTCACTTTGTGTAACAAGTCGGGCTCGAGGCGCAGTTGAGCTACTTGCGCCCACTTCTTATATCTTATTTTCAGTGTAATACCCAGTGATTCAAGATCTCGGCGCAGCCTATCATCAATAACCAAACTCCCTACAAACACTCGACTCAACGCGTCAGCTACTACGTTTCCCTTTCCAGGCGTGTATCTGATCGTGAGATCGAAGTCGCTCAGGAGTTCAAGCCATCGCCGCTGCCGAAGATTCAAATCCTTTTGAGTGTACAAATATTTCAAACTCTTTTGGTCCGTATAAATCTCACACGGCACGCCATAAAGATAGTGACGCCACAGCTTCAATGCAAACACTACCGCGGCAAGTTCGAGATCATGCGTTGGGTAATTCTGCTCGTGTGGCTTTAGCTGTCTAGAAGCGTAGGCTATCACCTTGTTGCGCTGCATTAGGACACATCCTAGACCCTTTCCTGAGGCATCACTATATATTTTAAAGTCATCCGGTCCGTTCGGCAGAGTGAGAATTGGGGCAGAGATGAGGCGCTGCTTTAACTCCGTAAACGAAGCTTCACAGTCCTCTGTCCAAGTAAACTTCGCACCCTTTCGTGTCATCTGAGTCAAGGGCGAAGCAATCCTAGCAAAATTTTGTATAAATCTCCGGTAGTACCCTGCCAGACCAAGGAAACTTCGGATGTCGCTAGCTGACTCCGGTCGTTTCCACTGCGTGATTGCTTCTATCTTCTTCGGATCAACTGAGATGCCTTCCGAGGAGATGATATGCCCCAAAAACGAGATACTGTCCAGCCAAAATTCCGATTTGCTTAATTTGGCATACAACTTGTGGTCTCGAAGGGTTTGCAGCACCATCCGCAGGTGTCCTGCGTGCTCATCCCTAGTCTTCGAGTACACTAAGATGTCATCGATAAATACCACCACGAATTTATCGATGAAGGGCCTAAAGACACGGTTCATCGTATCCATGAATGCAGCAGGAGCATTCATCAGTCCAAACGGCATCACGGAAAACTCGTAATGGCCGTAGCGGATTCTGAAAGCAGTCTTAGGCACGTCTTCTGGCTTAATCTTCAGCTGGTGGTAACCCGAGCGAAGATCAATCTTAGAAAACACCGTTGCCCCTTGTAACTGATCAAACAAGTCGTCTATCCGTGACAGAGGATATTTGTTCCTGATTGTGACTTTGTTTAATTCTCTATAGTCTATGCAGAGGCGTAGAGTTCCGTCCTTTTTCTTCACAAAGAGCACGGGAGCGCCCCAAGGAGACACGCTCGGACGGATGAACCCGCGATCAAGTAATTCCTGGAGTTGGCGCTTTAATTCATTCAGCTCTGCAGGTGTCATTCTGTACGGAGGCTTGGAAATTGGCTGTGTATTTGGAAATGTGTCGATAGTGAATTCAATCTCTCGGTCTGGCGGCATACCGGGTAGTTCGCTCGGGAACACATCGGGGAACTCTGCCTCAACGGAAGTTGACTCGACGTTTGCTTAGTCCTGCCGTGTGTCCCGAACCGATGCTAAGAATCCCTCGCAGCCTGTATAGAGCATTCGCCGAGCAGATTTTGCCGAAATCACCATGCAGGCCCTGGTCGCATTGTTCGCTGGACTACTGGTGTAACAGAACACGGCTTCTCCGGGCAGACGAAAAATGACTCGCTTCTCTGCACACTCAATAGTTGCCGCGCACGCGCCTAGCCAGTCCATTCCCAAAATGATATCATAGTCCCGTACATCAAGAACTAAAACATCAAGTGACAGCTTTCTCTCCCCAATACAGATATAACCGCCTAGGCATGCTGAACAGACAGGAATTTTTGTACCAGATGGGGTGCTAACGCTTAAATCTAAATGCAACGGAGTCATTTTAACATTGTTCTCCGTGGCGAAGTTCGTAGAAATAAAGCTATGGGTTGCACCTGAATCAAATAGAACGCGAGCAGGTATATTATTGAAAAGTAAGGTACCTGACACGACGGTATCCGAAGCTAGAGCTTCTTCCCGTGTCAAGGTGTAGACTCGGCCTTGAGCTTGATTACGCCCTTGCTGAGGCGCCGCTCGATTTTCCTGAGGAGCCGGAGTCTGATTTGGTTGTTGCGGTAGACGAAGCGGACAGCTGCTAATCTGATGGCCAGGATCGCCGCATCTGAGGCAAGTGCCGAGCCGCTTGCGACAGACATTCTCGGTGTGCCCTCTTCTGTTGCAATAGGTGCAACGCTGCCCCTGGTTTTCTCGCTGACGACCGCCGTTATTTTGACGCTTTGCAGCGTTGTTTCCTCTATCGTTGCCTTGGCGTTTGTGATTGGAAGGTTGCACAGCGCCGGCGGCAACGTGAGGATACTGCGGTTCGAGCGAAAGGGCGTGGTTTAATACTTCCCGCATCGTCTGATACTGCGGAACGGCTATGTGCCCGTGAATGCCAGGACGTAGCCCTCCTTCGAATCGTCTGGCACGACTCGCTGCATCCGGTAGATAAGCGGTAGCAAATTTGGCCAGTTTATTGAATTCTGCCGAGTATTGCTTCACCGTCATGCTGCCCTGCCGGAGTTGAACGAAATCGTTTTCCCGTTGACGTCGTAGTGGTGGGGGTATAAACTCCTCCTCGAACGCGGCAAGAAAAGTCGTCCACGCGATCGCCTCCTCTCCATGGCCAAGTTGAAGAGATCGTCGATGCACGTCCCACCAGTCGTGCGCGTTGAGGCGAAGCAATAGTTGGGCACATGTGATGCGCTTGTCTTCCGGTATTTCTAGGAGAGAAAAATGATCTTCAAGCTCGGCGAGCCAATCTAGGGCCACGATCGGGTCCTCAGTCCCATTAAACGACGTATTACAGACCTTCTTGAAATTGCCAAAGGTGAAGGCAGTCACTTCCCTCGTCCTTGGCGCGGGCGGTGGTTCGACTTCAAGCACTGGCTGCTCCACTGGTGTAGCTGTCGTTGCGGCAGAATGGTTGGAGGCCAGGGTCTGAACAAGCTGTTGCAGGGTATCTACCTGCTTTTGTTGGACTGAGAGCCGGGCCTCTAGGTTGCTCTCGAACTTGGCTTGGCGGGCATCATCCCTCTGTCGTTGCTCCGTGAACATTTGCATCACCTGCTGAAGGAAATCTGATTGAGACATGCCCCGTTGGCTCCGAGAGCTTCCTGAAGTTCCAGAACTGCTCTCCTGAGTCCTTGTCTCGCCTGGCGCCAGCGCTGATGGTTGCGCTTGCGTCGTTCCTTGAAAGGAAGGTAAATTACATCAGGATCATAATGTATTATGGACTTATTGCATGAACGTATCTCATTTTGGCCTTAACGAGTTCAGGAGTTCGCACAGGGATTTATCGTTAAGGAAACTTTTCCAGTTCAAGTCAAAGGAACTTTGAAGCTGTGCTCTGATACCAACATGTCACGCCCGATCCCGTGGAATCGTTAGTCGTCCCCCGACGTGACCGCCGTGCGGGCCTAGGTTGCGCACCGCACAAGGCTAAGTATTTTTGTTTCGCATAGCGAGCACATATCCAGAGTACGCAGATAATTGAAACACATATTGAAACATGGAAAAGTTCTCTTTTTATTGATAGTATGAACATCTATTACAAACTCCTTGAACTGAGTCATAAGGATTGCCTCTATGGGCTTACAAAAGTGTTGACACAAAATGAGATAGCAGTCCTGTACATTACATCCTTACTAAACTCAAAATATAAGACCTTGCGTCGGAACGACTGCCTTGCCACGAAGTTGCATGGTTGCTTGGTGGCTAGCTTCTAACTTCAAAATGCTTCTTCTTCTTCAAAATGCTTCAAAGGTTGGCACGGTCGAGGCGTGCCTACAGCTGGACTGGATTGGGGGTTTGTCTCCTGCTCCTCGCTCGGCTCTCCTTAGCGCGGGGAACCTGTTTCAACGAGGGTCAGTACATCGAAACGTACTGGTGAAGGCAAGCTATCCCAACTATACCAATCAACACGTTGTTTTAATGAAGCATGCATATTTGTGGGTTTCTATCTTGCCTTAGTTCATTTTACAGCAAGACATATATATAGAATCATTGAAATAACTCGCCACCGTTCGGTGACATTTACCTGCCCGTCTGAACCACCTGCATAATACTTACCTTGCCTTCCCTGCCAAGAAGACACAAGTTAGTAGCAACAAGTTTAAATATACGAGGGGATCACTGGCACGTTGCCATAATGGACGGGCTAGTCTCGGGACGGAATGGCGTGCGGCGCAGAGAACATGAGGCGCCACAAGCCACTCGATCCGAAGCAGGCGACTATCGTGAGTTCCGTCCGGATCGGATCGGTGCCAGTGCCCCAGCGACCGTCCGCAGGAACTAAGACCTTGTGCACAAGTTGTCCGTGATCAACGCAGTACACTAAGTTAACATTTGAGGCAAATCAGGCACAGGGCAATAACAGGGCAAGATCTACTTTAGCATAGTCTTCCTGTTGGGTTATTGCTTCGAAAATGAGTTCTATACATAGCACAGTTTTAAGAAGAAATTATATTCTAATTTATATTTATGCATATGATGAACATTCCAAACGAGCAAGCATATAAGTAAGTAACCGTTCACAGGTTTCGTTGACAAGCAATATTTTCCAAGTCTATTCCCTTATTATCTTGATATCTTTTAGTTATTTACTTGGTATCGTTTGATCGGGCAAAGCACGAACACAAGATTTAGATGTTAAGACTAGCAAGTAGGGCTAGCTAATCGGGTTGGTAGCCACTCACTTTGGTAGTTGGAAGGAAAAGGAAAGAAGTGCTTTAGGAGTCCGCTCGAGCGACGACTACAGCTGGTTCACCTGTATTGACACGAACAGCTGATCAGTACTTCTTCCTCTCTTTCCCTTATCGGAATTGAAGTGCAGTCCTAAGAACGAAAGCAATGAAATCCATCGAAACCGTTCAAGAAAACCCAAGCAAATCCGAAAACAAACTCAAGGCACGAAAGCAACAAGCGACAGCGAAAACTAGGCAACAAAGAATGCAGCGGAGAGGTCCCTCCTGACTCTGCCGCTAAGTCGATCCTTGGGGCACGGTCCACTGAATATGGGAATCGATTCCAAAGAGACAAATCCATAACGAGGATGAGTTCTTGATTCAATCTATCCCGATCGAACGATACCGTCTAGTATTTCTTAGCCGCGCTCCCCGAATCTGGGGAACGGGACACCACACAAGTCGTCCCGTTTGGCGGGGCGTACTCAGTTCTGGGGTGAAACATGGTCTGGTTTTTCTCTGTTTTTGGATCGCGGTGTGCGATCACCACAGGACGCGATGTCCCGAGCGGTTTGTCCGGGCACCGAGAGGGTCATACAGGCTACGCGTTACAATTTACGGAATCGAAATCGGAGATACGGGGTGCGAGATACGAGTACCTGAACTGGCTCTTCGAAACTGGGGTTTTCGGTGTTCGACACGTGTCTAGGACACCGTGTCAGCCGTGTCCAACTAGGGTTTGGGCTCTGCCGTGTCCTGGCTTGCTGGACTCGGGCGGCTGGACTCGGGGACACGCGACGGCCGGCTCTGGCACCGTGGGCGGGGGTTCTCAGCCGGAGCGGCGGCCGGGGGAGCTTGCTGCTGCGCCTGGAACCGTCGGCTCGGCTAGGGCGGCTACGGCGAGGGTTCAGGGGCGGCGGCGGAGGTGATCGAGGGCGGCTTGTCGGGGCGAGGCGGAGGCGCTGGCGGCCGGGCAGCGCCGGAGTCCGGGCGGGGGTGAGGCGGCTGCTCGCTGCTGCTGCGTTCTGTCGGGCGCCGGAGCCGACGAAAAAGTGGGCGGATGAAGGAGAGGAAGGAGGAGGAGGGGGCTGGTCTGGGCGGAGCAGGGGCGAGTCGGCCGGTGGCGAGGGTCAGGCGAGGGTGGCGGTGAGTCGGTGCGGGCTGAGGCGTGGGTATGTATAGGGGAGAGGGCGGAGCCGTTAGGCGGAGGAGGCGGAGGAGGAACCGGGGGTCGTGGCGAGGAGCGGCTGCGTGGCCGGGCGGGGCGCCGCGTGGCCGGGCGGGGCGGTGCAGGCGGCGGAGGCGGCGAAAAATGCGGGCTGGGGAGCCGGTCGTGGTAGCGGGTCGGAGGCGGGTGCGGGTCGGGTTCGGGCAGGCCCGACCCGACCCGAGCCGTCAGGGAATTGGGCTGGGCCGCCGTCGGTTGGGCCGGGCTGAGCGGCTGGGCTGGGCCGGATAGATAATAATAATAATAATAATAATAATAATAATAATAATAAATAAATAAATAAATAAATAAATAATAATTGTTTTCAGGTGTTTTAAATTAGGTCCGAGGTCCAATAAATTCCAGAAAAATTACCCTAAGTCCAGTTTTCCATTTTACACCCAAAAATATTATTTCCATAATATTTCAATATTATTTATTAACAATTAAAAATTATTTAATAATTAAAAACCCTGATTTTAATTACAGAAAAATTTCCAGAAAATTCCAGAAAATTGTTATAAATCCCAATTTAAAATTCTTTGCAAAATCATGGGGTTTACATAATACAACAACAAATCTGAGCCCTACATTTTGGCTTAAAGTTAACGACTTTTAGTATAGATTGTGACACTATAATAAGCACTACTAGTCACTTTGGATATTTCTAATTGTCTCGAACTATGTTACTTTGTTTAAATTTAGACTTTGACTAGTTGCAATGATATGCATATTGTCTTTTCTACTACATATTCACCTACGGGGGTGCTTCTTTTTTATCATGTCAAAGAGGAAGAAATAAGTTTAAGTATGTAAGTATATGTTTAAGTAGTATACTTATAGTGATTTATGCTTATTGTTTTGATATACACATCGATTATATATGTCTTAAACTTAACTGATTTGCCATAATAAAAAAGAGGGGAGATTGTTGGCCCAATGTTTAAGTTTTTTGAATATGGCTAATCGATTAAGTTTAATATTATGCTAATCGTGCAATCACTATAGTAACTTGTAACTTCTACTTAAACTCATCATTGTCCATATCTGATCTTATATGTTATCATATTTGCTTATGTATATTGTTTTGTTCGTCTAACATGTATTTGCAGAAAAGCAATGGACATATGAAGTGAAGAAAAGATGATGAGCCAGAGACGACGTTATACCAGAAGATTTCGTCCAACCGCCTACGACTTATCCGGAGCCTCGCACTCGGGGGTTCCGCTGCCCGGTCAGCGGACCGGGGTCGAGGGGGCAGCACCCCTCATGGGGGTTCGGGGACGAAGTCCCTGAAAGGTATTCAGATTTTCAGATCTGGCTATCTTTGGACAACTGCCGTCAAGAAAAAAGGCATCTTCAAGTCAACGGATGCTTCAGAAGATTGGCGTCATCAGTGCTCTTGGTCTTTTAACCTTTATTATGTATTTTACATTTTATTTATAGGACCAAATGTACATCGGGTTCGCAGTTGGCACTATAGAAAGTTCAAACCCATATTAAACCAGAACCTAGTCCACTCAAAACAGTCTGAACCAAACCAAACCTGAACCCAACATTCTGGAAACAGACCAACAAAGTTCGGACCAAACTCGGGCCGAACTCGATCACCCTAAGACCCAGTTTACAACGTTACTCCGTGAGACAATGATTCTAACGTTCGAATTTCTGAACGTTGGGCATCCGAACTCTGCCCGAACTCGGTTCAGAAAAAACCTATAAATAGAGAATAATTTCTCCATTCCAAATCACTCATCCATTCTTCATTCTCCTCATCTATTCTTGAGTGTTACCTTGAGCTATAAACATTTCCTATTTCCAAGTTCAACTCCCAGCCTTCTAGTGCCAACGCGGTTCCGATTTAGAAGTCTGAGCGAGTTGTAAAAAGCTTGGTTTGTCAAATTCTCTATAAGTTTGAAATCGGCATGCCATTCGGATCAAACGCACGTGTGAAGTCTTTCGAGCCTTCGGATCAAAGCTCGATGTTGTAAGAAATCTGCAAGCTTTCGGATCAAAACGTGTGATTCACTATTGGTGATTATAGTGGATACAACTCCGAGCAAGAGTTCTCGGGTCTGGAGTAGTCCTCTCAGAGAAAAACCATAATAAAATCGCGGTATTTGCGTTTGCTCTTCTTACTCTTCTTTACTGTGCATATTCTTAATTGTTATATCTGTTGGTACATTTACTGTCTTTACTTAAAAAATTTAATTGGTAATTATTTTTCGCTGCACATGTACTAATTCTATTCATCCCTCTCTAGAGTTGCTGTCACGACCCGCACCCGGAAGTTCGGACACGAGTACGTGGGTACGTCCAGCCTACGCCGCAGAGTCGGCGGTAGTACGCTGTCTAGGTCAATCCATCTAACTAATCTAACTCATTCACAATTAACTTAGGCAAGATAATAATGGGAATAGAAACTTAAAATTTGCAACTGAATTAAATGTGACAACAATTCAAATGTTTAATACAGGAATTTCAAATGAAATCGGGGACAAACCCGATTAAATAAGATAAGAGCAGGAATAAAAGATAGCTACTAAAAGCTACTCAGCAGCAGGGGTCTCCTGGGTAGGGTCTGGCTCCTCATAGGTATCATCTGTACCCTCATATGGACCATAATAGGTAGGGGCAAGGTCCTCATCATCGCCTAAATTAACAGATCCACTCAGGAAAGGAGCAAAATACACAGTGCACAACAATGTTAAACTAAATATTTATGACAATTAAACATTGAATATCATGTTAAGGAAATTGCATAAAGGAATGTTAATGTCTCAGAGTCAACACTATAAACAGGAATATGAGAAAACAGAAGTAAATGAGCAGAGTGAAACTATCACAGTCAGCAAGAAAGATAACATGACTAGAAACTATCTGTATGAAACTTGTGTTTGTTTAGAATACTTAGTTGGCATGCAGGGGTTTATAAGGCTAATCCGGCCGTCATGAACGGCTATTAGTCACGAATAATCGAGATCCGGCTGATGGACAGTCGTGTACCAACAGCTATTATTCACGGCAAGGGGAAGGGTAAACTACATGCCTTTCAGTATTCTCCCACCCGACATGAAAAACAAGACATGAATTCCAAATATTCAAGACATGAAATATAGTATTCTAACACTACGTGTAATCAGCAAGAGTACTAGTAGAGAAGGGAATTTAATTATCACAATATAAAGATTAACTTGAAGTGCAGGTACTTGTCTGTTGTTTGGATCTGATTAATTAGGTTCTTGGGAGAAATTTCCACAGATGAGTCCAAAAGCTGAAACAGACATTACCATCATGCTCAGAAGATGTCAAATAGCTAGAAACGCCTGTCCTTGGGTCCAATTTGGAGACAAGGGCAAAAACGGCAGTTTCGGGTCAAAACGGGGTCCGCCGTTGGGCCCGCTTTGCACCGAAAAACGTGTCCGGGTCAAAGGTCTCCAAATTCACCAAACTTAGTGTCAACAGGTCAGGAACGCTGATACGAACCCATCGGAACTTCCAGATTTGGATTCCGATGAGCCGAACACAAAATCGTCCGTCGAGCGGGGGCCTGTGGGGCCCACGACACGCGATTTCGTCAACGTTCTCAGAATCGAACCAAACTTGACCCACAGGACCAGCGTATCGCTACGAGTCTGATGGTGCAAGTTTCGTCTCGATCCGACGAGTGTGCACGAAGTTAGGGCGAATTGCCGAAAAGGCGGATACGGAGCGATGTCCGCGGATACGCGTTGATTCCGGTGTGCACGCACACCCGAATCAGCTTCCACGAAGACTCACACGTCCGTATCGACGCTGCGCACGTATCTGTGAAGACCGCACGCGACCAAGTCGTCCCGTTTGGCGGGGCGTACTCGGTTCCGGGGTGAAACAGGGTCTGGTTTTTCCTGTTTTTGGATCGCGGTGTGCGACCACCACAGGACGCGGTGTCCCGAACAGTTTGTCCGGACACCGAGAGGGTCATACAGGCTTCACAACGCAATTTGCGGAATTGAAAACGGAACTACGAGGCAAAAGTTACACATACCTGAAGGGGACCTGAAAATCAGGGTTCGAGGCGTGTCCGACTCGTGTCGGACACGAAAATAGAAATTAGGGCTAGGGTTAGGGTTTGCTGCGGTGGGTGGCCGGCCGGGGTACGCCGGAGGGGAGGCCGAGGGCGACTCGGGGACGGCCGGCTCGAGGCGGGGCGAACTCGGCGGAGGCGGCGGCGGTAGCCGGAGCGAGTCGGAGCAGCGGCGGGGGTCGGCCTCGGGCTGCTGCTGCTGCGCTGAGGAGAGGGAGGGGCTGGCCGCGGTGGAGGACGCTGCGGGTCGACGGCGAGGAGGGGACGGCGGCGGCGCTGCGGCGAGGTCGGTCGGAGGTGGGTGGTGGCGCACGGCGGCGAGGTGGTTTCGGGGTTTGGGGAGGTGAGGTCGGGGTAGGGTTTTATAGGCTGGCGAGGCGGTTGCAGGGGGGCCGGCCAAGGCGGAGGGCGGGACGCGCGGCGCTGCGCGCGGCGGCCGGCGGGGGACGCGGGACGCGGGGGGGGACGGGATCGTGCGGGCGGGTCGGGGATGCGGCGGGTCGGGTTCGGCTGAACCCGACCCGACCCGAAAGGGGGCTGGGCTGGGCTAGCGGGCCGGGCCGCGGCCCAATGGGCCGTGGGCCAAAAATAAAAAAATAAATAATAACTAAAATATAATAATAATAATAATAAACATTTAATTTAATTAAATAATTAGTAAAAATTATTTTTAGGCATTTAAAAATAGTTCTGGGGCCCAGAAAAATCCAGAAAAATTATCCTAAGTCCAATTTTTCATTTTACACCCAAAAATATTATTTTCATGACATTTTGATATTATTTATTACCAATTAAAAATTATTTATTAATTGAAAACCCTGACTTTAATTACAGAGAATTCCCAGAAAATTCCAGAAAATTGGGAAAATCCAAGATTTAATAATTTGAAAATTTGGGGGTTTACAACCTACCCAACTTACAAAAATTTCGTCCTAGAAATTTAAGAATAACAAGGCACGAAAGGAAAGGCCAAAAAATAAAATACAATATACCTCAGGTTTCAAAAAGATAGGGGTATCGCTCTCTAATCTCGTCTTCTCGCTCCCAGGTGGATTCGCCGGGGGAATGGTGCTTCCAAGCTACGCGAACCAGGGAGATAACCTGGTTCCGTAGGACTTTCTCCGAGCGATCCAGTATCTCCACGGGTTGCTCTTGGTATGTCAAACTTGGGCCTACTTCGAGCTCTGAGTGATCCAGAATGTGGCTGGGGTCTGACACGTACTTCCTCAGCTGCGACACGTGGAAGACGTTATGTACTCCATCCAGAGAGGGTGGCAATGCCAGTCGGTATGCCACTTCTCCGATTTTCTCCTGTATGCCAAAAGGTCCAATGAATCTTGGGCTGAGTTTTCCACTCCTTCCGAACCTAATGGTGCCACGTGTCGGGAAAATCTTTAAGAACACCAGCTCTCCAACCTTAAAATAGAGTCATAATCAAGTCTTAGTTCCATAATCAAAATGTTTAAATTGACTTGAATTTTATAAATTTAATTACCTCAAATTCTAAGGGCCTTCGGTGGCTATTTGCCCAATGTCGTTGCCTGTCTTGAGCCACTCGAAGTCTGTCCCTTATTTGCTTTACCTTCTCAGCTGAATCGATCACCATCTCTGGTCCTAGTAGGGCTCTTTCTCCAACGTCGTCCCATGATAACGGGGTACGACATCTTCGGCCATACAGGGCTTCAAATGGCGTCATCTCGATACTGGCTTGGTAGCTGTTATTATAAGAGAACTCCACCAGATGTAAATAGTCTTCCCAGGATCCTCCAAAATCCAGAACACCTGTACGGAGCATATCTTCAAGGGTCTGGATTGTACGTTCCGATTGCCCATCGGTTTGGGGATGATAAGCTGTGCTGAATTTGAGTTGAGTCCCCAAGCTGGCTTGTAAGCTCTTCCAGAAGTGAGAGGTGAATCTTGAATCTCTGTCGGAGGCAATACTTACTGGAACCCCATGCAACTTAACAATATGTCTGATATATAGATCTGCCAGCTTCTCTGTAGATAGCCCCACTTTGAAAGGTAGAAAATGTGCCGACTTGGTCAGTCTATCCACTATCACCCAGATTGCATCCTTACCACTAGGTGTTCTTGGAAGACCGGAAACAAAATCCATTGTGATATGTTCCCACTTCCACTCCGGAATGGGTAGTGGTTGAAGCAATCCTCCAGGTCTTTGTCTTTCTGCCTTGACTTGCTGGCACACTAAACAACGAGATACGAACCTGGCTACTTCTCTTTTCATGCCATGCCACCAAACATGCGTCCTCAGGTCCTTGTACATCTTGTTGGCTCCTGGATGTATAGAGTACTGCGATCTGTGCGCCTCTTGCATAACTTCTTCTCTTATGTCTCCTTGAGGTACACATAATCTATCGCCATGCCTCAGTGATCCATCTTCATGAATTCTGAACTCTTCTACTAATCCAGCTTGCACTTGACCTCGAAGGCTTCGCAGGCCTTCGTCCTGAAACTGCGTCTCCTTGATCTTGTCCATTAAGGTAGACTGAATCTGCAAGTTCATCATTTAGCCTTCTTTTCCTGGGATAATTACTTCGATACCTAAACTTTCCAAGTCCTCCAGCAGGTGTCTGTCCATAGTCAAGTACATCGCCATAGGATACCTGCTTAAAGCATCAGCAACTACATTTGCCTTCCCAGGGTGATATTGAAGAGTGATATCAAAGTCTTTCATTAGTTTCAGCCACCTTCTTTGCCTCATGTTTAGCTCTTTCTGAGTGAAAATATATTTTAGACTTTTATGGTCTGTAAATATTTCCACCCTTTCTCCATAAAGGTAATGCTTCCAAAGTTTAAGAGCAAAAATGACAGCTGCCAATTCTAAATCATGGGTTGGATAATTCTTTTCATGGGGTCGAAGCTGCCTAGAGGCATATGCTATTACTTTCTTATTCTGCTCCAATACACAACCTAGACCTTTTCCAGAAGCATCACTATAAATAGCGAAACCTCCGGTTCCAGAAGGTAAGGTCAGAATAGGGGCAGTAGTCAGTCTTTTCTTCAATTCCTCAAAAGCATGCTGACATTCATCAGTCCAGGTGAACTCTTCATCCTTCCTTGTTAACTTTGTCATGGGTTCAGCAATCCTAGCAAAGTCCTTCACAAACTTCCGATAGTAGCCAGCTAGTCCCAGGAAGCTTCTAATCTCTGCTACAGAGTCTGGAGTGGGCCAGGATTCTACTGCCGCTATCTTCTTAGGATCTACTGCTATTCCATCTCCAGTCACAACATGTCCCAAGAATTCTACTTTGTCTAGGAAGAAAGCACATTTGGATAATTTTCCATAAAGTTTTTCCTTCCTCAAAGTCTCCAATGCTAACCTCAAATGTTCTTCATGTTCTTCGGGAGTCTTGGAGTAGATCAAAATATCATCAATGAAGACCACTACAAATTTGTCTAGATATGGCTGGAAAACTCTGTTCATTAGGTTCATAAAAACTGCTGGTGCATTCGTCAACCCAAACGGCATCACTAAGAATTCGTAATGTCCGTTCCGGGTATTGAAAGCAGTTTTAGGGATGTCTTCTTTTCTCACCCTTACTTGGTGGTAACCCGACCTCAAATCAATCTTGGAAAACACCCGAGCTCCACTCAACTGATCAAATAAGTCATCTATCCTGGGCAGGGGATACTTATTCTTAATTGTTAAGGCATTTAAGGCCCTATAGTCAATACACATTCTGGATGTTCCGTCCTTCTTGGGCACAAATAATACTGGAGCTCCCCAAGGTGAGACACTAGACCTAATAAAACCTTTGTCTTCTAGCTCTTTGATTTGTTCATTTAGTTCTATTATCTCATTCTTGTTGATTCTGTAGGGATTTTGAGATACTGGTGCTGCTCCTGGCACTAAGTCAATGGAGAATTCAACTTCTCAGTCTGGGGGTAAGCCTGGGAGATCCTCAGGGAAGACATCAAGGTATTCAGAGATGATAGGTGGCAATTCTTCTGTTACTAGGGCTCCACAAATTATGTTATTACCCATTTCTCTAGAACCTCTAGCAAATTCAAATTCTGGCTTGCCAGGGGGTCTGAAGATTACACTGCCTCTGTGACAGTCTATTGTGGCATGATGTTGACTTAACCAATCCATACCCAGTATAATGTCAAAACTGGGCACTGGCATTACAAGTAGTCTAGCATATAATTCTCTTCCACATAATGTAATAGGACAATTGTTACAGGCATCACTAACCGGGATGATTCCTCCACCGGTAATGATCTTATAACAATTCCTAAGGGGTTTAGTGATTAAGTTGTGCTTCATAAGGAATTCTACTGACATGAATGAATGTGAAGCTCCAGAGTCAAATAAAGTAATAGCTGGTATTGAATTTATAAGCACAGAACCTGTGATCACGTCAGCTGTGGCTTCCGCTTCTTCCAAAGTCATTGCATAAGCACGGCCTTGCTGCGGTGCACCCCTCTGTTGATGCTGTTGGTGCTGAGCAAAGCGTTGTTGTTGAGTTGGAAGCGGGGGTCCCCTTTGTTGTGCTGCTGGGGGCCTGGCCTGGACTGGAGCCTTTGGTGCAGCTGGACGTCCTTGAGCAGCAGGACAGTCCCTCAATTGATGTGCTGGGGAACCACAATAGAGGCAAGCACCTAGCCTCTTTCTGCAGTCTTGCCAAGTGTGGCCTGGTTTTTGGCAATAGTTGCAAGGGGGAGCTCGCTGGTTCTGTCCTTGAGCCTGGGGTGCTGGAGCTCGAGGGGGAGGACGCTGATTTTGCTGCGGGGCCCTCTGCTGTTGTTGTTGTTGAAAAGGGCGTTTGTTGGGTCCCGCATTTCCGGTATCTCTTTCTCGTTTCAGTTTGTGCCCCATATCTCTCTCGACGCCTTGTGCCACGCTCAGGATTTCCTCATAGGTGCGAGCTCGGCTGGTGGTGACAGCGAGACGAATATCCGGAGATAGCCCCTTCTTGAATCTACGGGCTCTGTCCTCCGGGGTACGAACCATGTACTCCGCAAAGTGGCTTAACCTGCTAAATTCAGCAGTATATTCATCAACAGTCATGTTACCTTGTTCCAGTCTCTCGAATTGGCTTTCGAGAGCTTCCCGAGCCACTTCGGGATAAAATTTCTCCTTGAATAGCCTCTTGAAGTCCTCCCAGGTGATGTCGGGAGCAGATAGTTGGGGTTCATCTCTGAACCAGGTTCGAGCAATGTCGAACAGTTGCAGGCTTGCGGATTCCACTTTGAGATCATCGGGAACCCGGGCAGTCTTCAGGAGTCTCTCGACATTCTCTATCCACTCATCAGCGTAGAGAATGCCCTCGGTTCCATAAAATTCCAGAGGCCTAAGGTTCTTGAAGTCTTTGGCACTTCCTGGCCTCTTGAGTGGCGACTCCTGGGGCTTAATAGCTTCTGAGAGGCTGGTCCGCAGAAGTGCAGTCTGTTCTTTCTGGGATTCCACCAATCCCTGGAACACTCCAAGTAGTTGTGCCCCATCTAGCATAACTGCCGGAACAGATGGAGGCGGTGGGAGTGCAAGAGTCTCGGGCACATTCTGCTCAGCTGGTTCTGATGTGCCTCCTATTGTGTTCCTGGTCTGGACCATTCTGAAAGATTAAGGGATAGGAGAATCAGAATAGAATACTTGGAAATCAAAGGCGATAGGAAAATTGAGCAAAATGATATCAGGAATTGAAATAAGAATACTATACTGTGAATGAGCTTTTCCTAGAATCCTCAATCTTATTCCATACCCTGTCCTAGGGTATTACCCTATTTAAGGATAGGACCTGCATGGGCCACCATAAAAACGTGTCACGACCCGCACCCGGAAGTTCGGGCACGAGTACGTGGGTACGTCCAGCCTACGCCGCAGAGTCGGCGGTAGTACGCTGTCTAGGTCAATCCATCTAACTAATCTAACTCATTCACAATTAACTTAGGCAAGATAATAATGGGAATAGAAACTTAAAATTTGCAACTGAATTAAATGTGACAACAATTCAAATGTTTAATACAGGAATTTCAAATGAAATCGGGGACAAACCCGATTAAATAAGATAAGAGCAGGAATAAAAGATAGCTACTAAAAGCTACTCAGCAGCAGAGGTCTCCTGGGTAGGGTCTGGCTCCTCATAGGTATCATCTGTACCCTCATATGGACCATAATAGGTAGGGGCAAGGTCCTCATCATCGCCTAAATCAACAGATCCAGTCAGGAAAGGAGCAAAATACACAGTGCACAACAATGTTAAACTAAATATTTATGACAATTAAACATTGAATATCATGTTAAGGAAATTGCATAAAGGAATGTTAATGTCTCAGAGTCAACACTATAAACAGGAATATGAGAAAACAGAAGTAAATGAGCAGAGTGAAACTATCACAGTCAGCAAGAAAGATAACATGACTAAAAACTATCTGTATGAAACTTGTGTTTGTTTAGAATACTTAGTTGGCATGCAGGGGTTTATAAGGCTAATCCGGCCGTCATGAACGGCTATTAGTCACGAATAATCGAGATCCGGCTGATGGACAGTCGTGTACCAACAGCTATTATTCACGGCAAGGGGAAGGGTAAACTACATGCCTTTCAGTATTCTCCCACCCGACATGAAAAACAAGACATGAATTCCAAATATTCAAGACATGAAATATAGTATTCTAACACTACGTGTAATCAGCAAGAGTACTAGTAGAGCAGGGAATTTAATTATCACAATATAAAGATTAACTTGAAGTGCAGGTACTTGCCTGTTGTTTGGATCTGATTAATTAGGTTCTTGGGAGAAATTTCCACAGATGAGTCCAAAAGCTGAAACAGACATTACCATCATGCTCAGAAGATGTCAAATAGCTAGAAACGCCTATCCTTGGGTCCAATTTGGAGACAAGGACAAAAACGGCAGTTTCGGGTCAAAACGGGATCCGCCGTTGGGCCCGCTTTGCACCGAAAAACGTGTCCGGGTCAAAGGTCTCCAAATTCACCAAACTTAGTGTCAACAGGTCAGGAACGCTGATACGAACCCATCGGAACTTCCAGATTTGGATTCCGATGAGCCGAACACAAAATCGCTCGTCGAGCGGGGGGCCTGTGGGGCCCACGACACGCGATTTCGTCAACGTTCTCAGAATCGAACCAAACTTGACCCACAGGACCAGCGTATCGCTACGAGTCTGATGGCGCAAGTTTCGTCTCGATCCGACGAGTGTGCACGAAGTTAGGGCGAATTGCCGAAAAGGCGGATACGGAGCGATGTCCGCGGATACGCGTTGATTCCGTTGTGCACGCACACCCGAATCAGCTTCCACGAAGACTCACACGTCCGTATCGACGCTGCGCACGTATCTGTGAAGACCGCACGCGACCAAGTCATCCCGTTTGGCGGGACGTACTCGGTTCCGGGGTGAAACAGGGTCTGGTTTTTCCTGTTTTTGGATCGCGGTGTGCGACCACCACAGGACGCGGTGTCCCGAACAGTTTGTCCGGACACCGAGAGGGTCATACAGGCTTCACAACGCAATTTGCGGAATTGAAAACGGAGCTACGAGGCGAAAGTTACACATACCTGAAGGGGACCTGAAAATCAGGGTTCGAGGCGTGTCCGACTCGTGTCGGACACGAAAATAGAAATTAGGGCTAGGGTTAGGGTTTGCTGCGGTGGGTGGCCGGCCGGGGTACGCCGGAGGGGAGGCCGAGGGCGACTCGGGGACGGCCGGCTCGAGGCGGGGCGAACTCGGCGGAGGCGGCGGCGGTAGCCGGAGCGAGTCGGAGCAGCGGCGGGGGTCGGCCTCGGGCTGCTGCTGCTGCGCTGAGGAGAGGGAGGGGCTGGCCGCGGTGGAGGGCGCTGCGGGTCGACGGCGAGGAGGGGATGGCGGCGGCGCTGCGGCGAGGTCGGTCGGAGGTGGGTGGTGGCGCACGGCGGCGAGGTGGTTTCGGGGTTTGGGGAGGTGAGGTCGGGGTAGGGTTTTATAGGCTGGCGAGGCGGTTGCAGGGGGGGCCAGCCAAGGCGGAGGGCGAGGCGACGTGGCGCGGAGCGCGGCGAGCGGGGCGCGGGACACGCGGCGCTGCGCGCGGCGGCCGGCGGGGGACGCGGGACGTGGGGGGGGACGGGATCGTGCGGGGCGGGTCGGGGATGCGGCGGGTCGGGTTCGGCTGAACCCGACCCGACCCGAAAGGGGGCTGGGCTGGGCTAGCGGGCCGGGCCGCGGCCCAATGGGCCGTGGGCCAAAAATAAAAAAATAAATAATAACTAAAATATAATAATAATAATAAACATTTAATTTAATTAAATAATTAGTAAAAATTATTTTTAGGCATTTAAAAATAGTTCTGGGGCCCAGAAAAATCCAGAAAAATTACCCTAAGTCCAATTTTTCATTTTACACCCAAAAATATTATTTTCATGACATTTTGATATTATTTATTACCAATTAAAAATCATTTATTAATTGAAAACCCTGACTTTAATTACAGAAAATTCCCAGAAAATTCCAGAAAATTGAAAAAAATCCAAGATTTAATAATTTGAAAATTTGGGGGTTTACAGTTGCTACACGATTATACACAATGGCAAGCTCGGAGCTTGTTTATACTTTGACTCAAACTTGTAATGCCATTTTGGATCATACATGCAACTATGATCACAGACTGGGTCGACCCTGGTCCAGGGCAATCAGTGCGACCGTCCATAATTCACGAACGAGAAGAGCCCAAAAAAATCAGTTTATATATATATATATATATATATATATATATATATATATATATATATATATATATATATATAAAATAGAACTAGTATATACCATTGACCTCTTAGCATAAAATAATTGTGGTGTATTGGTTGTTATATTAAACTTGCATACTAGAGGTTGGTGGTGGAAACATTTTTTCTAATTTATTTTTACAGAAAATTTACTGTAGCGAAATAAATTTACATTAAATTCATGTAAACGAAATAAGTTTTAAATTTTTTTAAAAAAAGTCACGGTCCGCCAACAGTGTTGGCGGAAAACGCAACTTTTGTACACGTACGCAGACAAACAAATTAAAAAAAAAACGTGGGCCCCACGGCCAATTTCCGCCAACAGAGTTGGCTGAAATTGGGGGGGGGGGGACAATTTCAGCCAACTCAGTTGGCGAAATTTGGCCCCATGGGGCCCACGTTTTTTTTGTGTGGTTTTGTTTGGTTTGGTTTGGTTTGTTTACTTAGTTTGGTTTGGGTTTTTTCGTTGGTTTATTTTAATTAGTTATATTTTTGTTTTATTTATTTAGTTTAGTTTAGTTTTGTAATTAGATTTAAGTAAATTTATTTTAACGAAATAAAATTAAAATAAATTAATTGGAAAGAAATATTTATAAATATTTTTTTCGAAAATTTGTTTCCAAAGTATGAAAATTTGTATAAATTCCATCTAAAGCATAAAAATTTAAAATATGACGAAAAATATCAAAATGAATTGGACATTTATATTTATAAATATTATATTTTTATCGTAAATTTTTTCGTCGTTAACAGACGTTAAAAAATAATAATGTTAAAAATCTGTCGTAAGACTATTACGTCTGCCGTCGAGCAGACTTCGAGCAAACTTCAAGCGGCCATAACTACTTGTTTTGAGATCGTTTTTTCGTTAAATAATAAGTCGATTTGTATGTTTTCGACGAGAGTAACACAAATCATGTAGAAAAAAAAATTATCCGAAATAAGACACATAT